>VWZI01009181.1:620581-631697 GCA_013396835.1 Psilopogon haemacephalus
GAAGAGAAGAGAAGAGAAGAGAAGAGAAGAGAAGAGAAGAGAAGAGAAGAGAAGAGAAGAGAAGAGATCATTGGGTGCAACCTGTCTAGGAAGAGAGGCACAATCTTTTCACCCTTTTTGTTTGGACAGGCTAAACTACACATTGCAAGGAGCATTTCTGATTCATGGATTGGATCTGCAGTGAGTTTGGGCAGCAACAGAAGATTAGCTGGAGGGTAAATCCTGGCCTATATTAAAACAGTGTGGCCAGCAGGACCAGGAAACTGATTATTCCCCTTTATTCAGCACTAGTGAGGCCACACTTCAAATACTGGTTTCAGTTTTGGGTCTCTCATGCCAAGAAGGGAATTGAGGTGCTGCAGTGTGTCCAGAGAAGAGCAGGGAATCATAGAATCAGCCAGGTTAGAAGAGACCTCAAAGCTTATCCCATCCAACCTAGCACCCAGCCCTAGTCAATCAACTAGACTATGGCACTAAATGACCCTTCCAGGTTTTTCTGGAATACCTCCAGGGATGCCGACTCCACCACCTCCCTGGGCAGCCCATTCCAATGTCAATCACTTTCTCTGTCAGGAACTTCCTCCTAACATCCAGCCTATACCTCCCCTGGCACAACTTGAGACTGTGTCCCCTAAGAGAAGGTGGTGAAGGGTGTAGAGCCCAAGTCTTGCAAGGTGTGACTGAGGAAACTGAGGTTGTTTAGCCTTGAGAAGAGAAGGCTGAGAGGAGACCTTCTGACTCTAACAGCTCCCTGAAAGAAGATTGCAGTGAGGTGGGTGCTGGCCTCTTCTCCCAAGTAAATAGTGATAGGCAAGAGGAAATGTCCTGAAGTTGCACCAGGGAAAGTTTAGACTGGATATTAGGAAAAGTTTCTCTACTGAAAGCATGGTCAGGCACTGGGACAGGCTGCTTGGGGAGGTGGTGGCATCACCATCCCTGGAGGTGTCCAAAAGGTGTGCACATGGCACTCTGGGACATGGTCTAGTGGCTGTGGTGGTGTTAGGCTGACAGTTGGGTTCCATGATCTTGAGGGTCTTTTCCAGCTGAAACAATTTTATGACTCTCTGACTTGTAGTAAATCAGAAGCCACCAAGGTGAGGGAGATAAGAAGCCACTGCACCTCAGGAGAGGTCAGAATTAGGTTTGTGGTGACGGCAGGTGAGCGCGTGGACATGATGGATCCTGCCTGCAGTTGCACGATCAGCCCCAGCAAACCATCCCAGCACGTAATCACCAGCCTCAGCTCAGCAACAGAACCTGCCCAACAGGCTTGGGGTGACCCACTCCTGCCAAGCAGAGCATCTATCATCAGACCCCACAGATGAGGTAAGGAGGAATCGCAGCAGCAGCAGCAGCAGCAGAAGCGAAAGAACCTGGAGGGGTAGAAAACACCAATTATTAGCTCACAGTCTGCCTTTCAGCACAGCCTACTCCAACACCTGTAATTTTCTGAAGATGCAGACAGGTTACTGAACTCTTCCAGGGGACTGCTCCTGGCAAAAACAAAAAAAAAAAAAAAAAAAAAAAAGGAGAAAACCTTTAAAATGTGGCTTTAAATTTAACCCTTTCTGGCAGGCACTTGGCCCCACATTAATACTTCCTGAATGTGCTCTAACACATACTGAGGTTGTTTCAAGACAAACTAGTGAAGACAGAGGCTGATAAATCCTCAGGAATTAGAGAACTAATTTGATGCCTGTGAGATACATTTGGGCACAGAGCAATGGACGAGAAGCTCAAGATGAGCCAGCAGTGTGCACTTGCAGCACAGAAAGCCAAGCAGAGCCTGGGCTCCATCAGGAGAAGTGTGGCCAGCAGGGCCAAGGAGGTGATTCTCCTCCTCTACTCTGCCCTGGCAAGACCCCACCTGGAGTACTGCATCCAGTTCTGAAGCTCGTATTACAAAATGGATGTAGATATGCTGGAGTGTGTCCAGAGAAGGGCCACGAGAATGCTCAGAGGGCTGCAGCACCTTTGCTATGAGGACAGACTGAAAGAGTTGGGGATGTGCAGGCTGGAGAAGAGGAGGCTCCCAGGTGACCTTATTGTGGCCTTCCCGTGCCTGAAGGGGGCTACACAAAGCTGAGGAGAAACTTTTTAAGCTCTCAGGCAGTGCCAGAACTAGGGGGAATGGAGCAAAGCTGGAGGTGGGGAGATTCAGCTTGGATGTGAGGAGGAAGTTGTTCATCATGAGAGTGGTGAGAGCCTGAAATGGGTTGCCAGAGAGGTGTTTGGGGCCACATCCCTGGAGGTGTTTGCAGCCAGGCTGGATGAGGCTGTGGGCAGCCTGATGTAGGGTAGGGTGTCCCTGGGCACGGCAGGGGGGTTGGAACTGGCTGATCCTTGTGGTTCCTTCCAACCCTGACTGACTCTATGATCCTATAATGCTGTGCAGGCTCGTGTTTTGCAGACATCCCAGCTGAGCTCTGCTTGCTGCTGGGAGCTGAGGAATAGATCTTGCCTCATTGAGTCCTGCCCTGAGTAGGGCTCTAGGGAGCTCACAACACAAGAAGTCTCAGATACCACCCAGGACATGCCATCAGCTCACTACCTTCTCAAAGCAGCTGTGTTTGCTGGGATCAGCAGCATTTCAGAGCCTTCTCATGCTCCTTCTTGGTCTCAGCAAATCCTCCACCTGCCCACAAGTGCTTCATTTATGCTATGCAGATGGCCCAGAGCTCGTTCACTGCTCCTGAGTTCTTTCTGGTGGCAGAAATGACAGCACAAAGGAATGTATCCCTGGATGTGTCCTCTTCTGGTCAAGAAGAGGCTGAGGGAAGACCTTAATGCTCTCTACAGCTACTTCAAAGGAGGTTGTAGTGAGTCAATTGTTGATCCTTTTACCCTAATATCAAATGATAGAATGAGAGGAAATGGGCTCAAGTTGCACGAGGAGAGGTTTAGATTTGATATTAGGAAAAACTTCTTCACTGAAAGAGTGGTCAGAGGCATTGAAACAGGCTGCCCAGGGAGGTGGTGGAGCCACCATCCCTATAGGTGGCACACACACACACATACACAATCTCACAGCTACTTGCTCTAAATTTCCTAGTTCTTTATTTACTCAGGTAATGATGCAATAACATAAAATACCATAAGGAGCAACTCAGCTGAGCCTCTCCATGCTGGCCAGGTCAGTGGAAGCACTTTCAGATGGAATCAGTCAGAGATGGCTTTGCTGGACACACTGGGCTGTAACAAGCCTGCTGAGAATTCAGATTAGAATCATAGAATCAGTCAGGGTTGGAAGGGACCACAAGGATCAGCCAGTTCCAACCCCCCCTGCCATGCCCAGGGACACCCTACCCTACATCAGGCTGTCCACAGCCTCAGCCAGCCTGGCTGCAAACACCTTCAGGGATCTGGCCCCAAACACCTCCCTGGGCAACCCATTCCAGGCTCTCACCACTCTCATGCTCAACAACTTCCTCCTCACCTCCAATCTGAATCTTCCCACCTCCAGCTTTGCTCCATTCCCCCTAGTCCTGCCACTACCTGATAGCCTAAAAAGTCCCTCCTCAATTCCCCTGTAAGTAGCTTGCACAGCTATTGTCAGGAATGAGTCAAACAATTAAAGTAAAAACCCTGAACTATTTTTTTTTCCTAATAAAGAATTGACTGATTTAGGTTCCCAAGCTCCTAGCTAGGAACCTTCCTTATTCCTCTTCTGTGCTGAGTAGAGCAGAAACTCTCCTGACTGCACTGGCAGATGTCTGCACATAAAGTTCCATCTAGGCTCCCCTGCTGACCATCTCAGGCTTGATCAGCCTCTCCCTGTAAAAAAATTACTTTTCTCTCTCTGGGAGAAGGCAACAAGGATGGAAAAAAAACACCCAGAAAAATAAATTTACTGATTTTTCCCTTAAAACTCCAGTTGGAGAGATTGTTTTGGAATGGGGAAGTCAGTGGAAAGGAAGTCCCATTCTGAAAACTCTCGAGTCCTGTAGGCTTTGAGTGGGTTGAGATTTTTCTGAGTGCTTTCTGTGGGTGTATGTTTTCCCTGGGCTCCCCCAGGAGCTGACTGACTCCCAGCATGTGCTGGCTCTGGGTGGGGAGCGCAGGGGGAGATTCGACTGGCTGCTCCTCCACAATGCACCTCATTGTTTTTCCTTCTCTTCCAGCTGTTTTTTGTGAGTGTGAGTTTTGAGGGACTCTGTGTGTGGGTTTTTTGTGTGGGAAGAGATTGCAAGGAAAGATTTAAAGGGCTGCATTTGGAGGGGGCAGAGGGGGATCTGAACTCAGCCTCCAGGATTGCACGCTTTGCACTGCACACCTAGACGCTTGGCCTCTCTGTGTTGGCTGCTGTCTTGATCAGGCAAAGCCTCTCATGGGAGTGCTCAGGCTGTCTGCAGCACAAATCTATCTACCCAGCACAAATCCAGGCTGGGCAGTGACTGGCTGGAGAGTAGCCCTGCGAAGAGGGACTTGGGGGTGCTGGTGGACGAGAAGCTCAACATGAGCCAGCAGTGTGCACTTGCAGCACAGAAAGCCAACCAGAGCCTGGGCTGCATCAGGAGAAGTGTGGCCAGCAGGGCCAGGGAGGTGATTCTCCCCCTCTACTCTGCCCTGGTGAGACCCCACCTGGAGTACTGCATCCAGTTCTGAAGGCCCTGGGACAAGAGGGATGTGGAGATGCTGGAGTGTGTGCAGAGAAGGGCCATGAGGATGCTCAGAGGGATGCAGCACCTCTGCTATGAGGACAGACTGAAAGAGTTGGGGCTGTGCAGGCTGGAGAAGAGAAGGCTCCCAGATGACCTTCTTGTGCTCTTCCAGTATCTGAAGGGGGCTACAAAAAAACTGGGGAGGGACTTTTTAGGGTCTCAGATAGTGGCAAGACTAGGGGGAATGGAGCAAAGGTGGAGGTGGGGAGATTCAGATTGGATATGAGGAGGAAGTTGTTGAGCATGAGAGTGGTGAGAGCCTGGAATGGGTTGCCCAAGGAGGTGTTTGGGGCCAGATCCCTGAAGGTGTTTGCAGCCAGGCTGGCTGAGGCTGTGGTCAGCCTGATCTAGGGTAGGGTGTTCCTGGGCATGGCAGGGGGGTTGGAATTAGATGATCCTTGTGGTTCCTTCCAACCCTGACTGATTCTATGATTCTATGTGCAGGTTGGAGGATTAGCTGCCTAACAATTGGTCAAAAAAGACAGAACTGGCAACTTACAGGTTCAGCCAAAGTAATAGGTTGCATTCTCTGATGGAGGAACTTGGCATCACCTTACTGAAGTCCAAGGAGCTTTGCAGATTTATACCAGCTAAGGATTTGGGCATAAGTGTTTCCCAAGTGAGAAAAGGGAAAGAACTACTCATTCAGTTTATTTTCACCGAGCAGAAAGTGGTCACTTTGCCAAAGGAGCAGGGATCACCTCATGGGTGTGCATGAGCAATAATGCCTTCAGGGAATTCACAAATTTGTGCCATGAAAAAAAAAAAAAAAGTTCTACCATTCCTGCCAAGAAACATTAACCACTGCACTTTAATGTCCTTTTCCTCTTCCTAAACAGTGGCGTAAATGGCATTTTCTACTTGGAAACTCCATTGCCATACTTTCGCCCTACTAATTGCTTCTACATGCACAGTTGTGCCAACTTGCCACGTCCCTCCTAGCTGCACATGAAGTTACAAGTTGTCTCCATGAGCTTTTCTGAACACTTGGCTGCCACAAGAAATGTGCTTTCTACTACACTTTGCTTGCTGTGTTTTCTTCCTTTCTTAACTTGTAGTACAAAGTTGTAACTCTCAAGAAGCCTCTGGGGGCTGCCTCATTTCTCCAGGTCTGCTGCTGTGGTGTCTTCTCTTCCCTCAGGCTTCCCACCTCGCTTGGATAACTTGTAGGTACAGGGATCTGCTGGAGAGGGTCCAGCAGAGGGCTACAAGGATGATTAGGGGACTGGAGAGCATGCCCTATGGGGAGAGGCTGAGGGACCTGGGGCTGCTTAGTCTGCAGAAGACTGAGAGGGGATTTAATCAATGTTTGTAACTATCTGAGGGTTGGGGGTCAGGAGCAGGGATGAGAGGCTCAGGTCACTTGCTCCCTGGGATAGGACAAGGAGCAATGGTTGTAAGTTGCAGCACAGGAGGTTCCAGCTCAACACAAGGGGGAACTTCTTGACTGGAAGGGTCCCAGAATACTGCCACATGCTCCCCAGAGAGGCTGTGGAGTCTCCTTCTCTGGAGACTTTCAAGGCCTGTCTGGATGCATTCCTCTGTGATCTGAGCTAGATTGTCTGGTCCTGCTCTGGCAGGGGGTTTGGACTCGATGACCTCCTTGGGTCCCTTCCAACCCCTGACATCCTGTGAGCTTGTGATCCTGTGATGAGCTGTTGAGATGGGAATGGTTCATCAGGATCACTGTACTCTGAGACCCACATTCTAAACATGTCTATAAAGTTTCTGTTGCTGATTGCTTCGTCTCTCTGGGTGTGTCATATGCCATTTTCCCTTAATGAGGAGCAGTCAGAAGGTGAGTTTATTCACCCTTGCTGGGTGTTGGAAGATCAAAACACATGGGGTGACAAGATTGCAAACACTTTGCTGGAGGGCTGAAAATACTCTGGAATGAGATGAGAGACTTAACACGCTCACAGAGTGGCAACCTGCCAGCAAGTGGAAGGTGGTATCGTTCCAGAGAGCGCAGGAAACAATCACTGGGCAACGACGAGAGGTGGAAGTTACAGGAAATATTAAAATTCAACAAAATCTGCTCTGACACCCAAGCCTCAAATACTGCTCCTAGGGATGGATTAATTATTCAGGCAGAAATCCTCACCCACCCAGGTTTGCTACCTGCGAGCCTGCCAAGCCCAGCCCAGCGCTCACCCTGCACCCACAGCCACTCTCTGAACATCTGTATTACAACCCTACAGCTCCTTGGAGACACGACTAGAGGGGGTTGCAGGGTGATGTTGCAATGGGAATACCACCAGGAGCAAACCACTAGTTTGGCAGAAGGTAACGAGGAGCTGTGAGTTATGAGCTCCTGAGAACACGGAGGGCAGAACCGGCTGCGTGGAAAGCTGAGCAGCCCTGAAGATCCCAGAGCAGGGAGAGCAGAAAACAAGCTCAGCTTCGTGAAAAAAAAAGCAAGCAGGTTGTCCTTGGAGAAAAGCTACAAGGAGAAATGGATCTTTACATTCATAGAATCATAGAATCATGGAGTGGTTTAAGTTGGAAGGGAGCTCAAAGCTCATCCCAGTTCCAACCCCCCCTGCCATAGGCAGGGACACCTCCCACTAGAACAGGTCGTACAGGATGTTACAACCCCAGCTTCCCTTGAGAGTCATTTCCCCAAATTCAGGAGAGGACTTCCCACCCAATAAAGATTTTTATTTTTCTTTAATCCTCAGTTTCTATCTATTTTCATGTCTTGCTTCAAACACACAAATATTTACATACGTATATGCATTACAAGGTCTTGTAATGACAGGACGAGGGGGAATGGGTTTAACCTGGAAGAGGGGAGATTGAAACTAGATCTTAGGAGGAAGTTCTTTCCAGTGAGGGTGGTGAGATACTAGCACAAGTTGCCCAGGGAGGTTGTGGAGCACAGAACTCTGTACTCCACAACCTCCCTGGAGGTGTTCAGAACCAGGTTGGATGAAGCCTTGAGCGACCTGTTCTAGTTGGAGGTGTCCCTGCCTATGGCAGGAGGTTGGAACTGGATGATCTCTGAGGTCTTTTCCAACATAAACCATTCTATGATTCCATGATTTTCCTGAACCCGGGTTTTCCTAAGACTTGTAGGAACTTCATATCCCTGGATGCACCAACAAATGAGTTGAAATTGTAGTAGGTGAAATTACTACTAGGCGGAAGCTGATAGCCATGCACATGGTGTTATGCTCTGGAACCAGGCTAGGGCAGAGTACTCACAAATTTGTCACCCTCCACGTGCTGCAATAGGACATTTTAATTCGATTTTTAACAATCTGGTTAACAAAAGCAGAGGAAAATGCTGGCAAACCAAAACCCAGGCTCATGTTCTATATATTTTGTAGCTGTCTAATTTTTAACTGCATTTACCTAGTAAATTACTATGAGCACACTGAAGGTGATGGGTTCTGGTTTCAGTGCCTTGTGGTCTTAGAGAGCTGAGTTACTCTTAACCACGTCTGCTTGCCACATGAGTTCTCAGCCTGCTGTATCTGCTGGTGGTACAATCAACCACAGCCATAATAAAAGGGCAATTAAAAGACCAGGGGAGGTCTTTTGTCACCTGATACAGTTGAAACATTTGCAGATGTGTTAATGAAAGTACTGAGCAAAGTTTTAGTGCTATTAATTATGTTTTCAGGCAGTTCACTGCTTCCTGCTTCTCAGGAGAGGCATCAAAGAATGTAGTCAATTGTCCCTGCAACATCACCACCAGCGGCACTGGTAAAATTCTGCTAAAAATATTCCATTCTCCTGTTGGGAGAAAAACCTTCATTTCTAAAATTGAGTACTTTGTGGAAAGCCTGAAAGTCTGACTGGAACTGCTGAACACTTTAAACCAAGTCCAGTGGTTTAAAGCACTTGACTGTTTCCTGCTTCCTACTTCTCAGAGAGGGCCAGAAGGAGATGCATCAAAGAATGTCATCAATTGTCCCTGCAACATCACCTCCAGCAGCACTGGGGAAGTCCTGCTAAAAATATTCCATTCTCCTTTTGGGAGAAAAACCTGCATTTCTGAAATTTAGTACTTTGAGGAAAGCCTGAAAGTCTAGCTGGAACTGCTGAAGGTTTTAAACCAAGTCCAGTGGTCCAAGTTTTCCCAAGGGCTTTTGCATCAGGCTTCCATAAGCCAAAGAATCAAGGCCAATGCACTCTTATGTCCTGAGGAATGACCAAGAACAATGTTTCTAGAAACTTCTTTTAAAAACCACTTAGCACAGTGACTGAACCCTGAGGAAATTAACCTCAGAAAAGACTGGAAATTAGAGCTCTGTATAAATCTGCTTGCCAATTATTCTATGAAATTGAATGGGGAATCTTGAATAGCCTTTAGACCTAAACATACATTTTCAAATCCATTATCGCTGCTTCTCTTCTCCACGAAAGTAATACCCTGAATATAGAGGGTGCTGAACAACCTTAAAGGAAGGTAAAATCCCTGTCCACAGAAATTCGGAACTGGTGCAAAAGGAAGAGGGAGGACAGGGGTGGAGTAAGCACCACTCTAGCAGGCAGATGGTTGAACTGGGTAGAAAGGGATTTGTCTTCCTGCAGAATAGCTGAGAATTTTAGAATGTTCCCAAACCACTCTCAGAGGAAGCCAAATCTTTTCAATGTGTTTTGATAAAACTATTAAAAAAAAAAAAAAAGAAACCCAAAGCNAAAAAAAAAATCCACACCATCTTCAAATATCTAAACAGTTCAATTTTCAGCAGCATCAAAAAATAATCCCCAAATTGAAAGAACAATTTGAAAGCACTGAAAGTAGCCAGAAGCTGGATGCTTTCTGCTCTGGGATTTGGTTGGTTTTAAGCAAGTCTCTGGAAAGTTTCTTTTAAAAGAATGGGGGAAAAAAGTGAATAAATATTTCCTTTTTTTTTTTTTCCTTTCCAAAATATTTGATGGAGAAATACCTGTGATTTCCTGCTCACCATACTTTGGAATTGAATTGGTGGGGTGCTGAGCCTTGAGCTTGGGAGCTCCAAGAGTGCAAGAGTGCCATGACTCATGAGATGTCACAGGTCTTCATCATTTTGCAGAGGGGCAGTAGAGATGTGACCTGTGGGACTCGGGAGGATGAGCTGCTGTTGATTCATCTGTCCTGGAGGGGGAAAGGTGGCTCCCTCTCTGTGCATTTACTTTCCCGTGGGAGGGATCCTTGCAATACTTCCTCAGCAGGCACTAATGGAGGAAGGCCGTTTGCTTAGCTGGTGCTTAATGCTTCCCTGAAGAGCATCAGGCCACAGTTGCAAACCTCACGCTCATGACCCCACCTGGAGTACTATGTGAAGTTCTGGAGCCCTCACCACAAGAAGGACGAGTTGGAGCCAGTCCAGAGGAGGGTCACAAAGATAATCAGAGGGCTGCAGCAGCTCTGCTATGAGGACAGGCTGAGAGAGTTGGGGCTTGGCAGCCTGCAGAAGAAAAGGCTTCCAGGAGACCTCATAGTAGCCTTCCAGTATCTGAAAGGGGCTTACAGGAAGGCTGGAGAGGGACTATTGACAATGTCTTGTAATGACAGGATAAGGGGTAATGGGTTTAAATTGGCAGAGGGGAGATTGAAACTGGATGTTAGGAGGAAGTTCTTTACAGTGAGGGTGGTGAGACACTGGCACAGGTGAAGTGGGGAAAGTCCTTGTGCCTTTTCACTCTTGATTTGTGGAAGGGCTGGCCCCATGCTTCTGCTGAGACATGGCAGCAAGCAAGGAGAGGCATGCAAGAAACATGGACAAGTAGGCACCCAAAGAAGCAGAGCTGATGCATTTACCATTACCTTGGGGTTAGCAACTGAGCACAAAATCTGGAGAACCAGCCAGCTGCCAGACAAGGTTCACCTTTTTTATCTTACCAGTCACCAGGAAAGTGCTCCTCTTTGGAAAGGAACAAAACACAACTGCCATGAGAACCTCTGCTTCCTGTGGTCTTACCTTTCCACCCTCTCTCTTTGGTGTGGCTTTGCAGAAAGTCAGGGCTTGCTCTGTAGAAGACTGAAGGAGTGAGCTCACTGAGCTCCAGGACAGGGCCTCTATGAAGAGGAGTATTACACCACCCTTCATCTTCAGATGATGTGGTTCCAGGGCTTAGCTCCAGGAAAGCCCAGGCTGTCTCAGCATCTTCTGCTAAACTGGTAGGATACTCCAGATCTTACCTCAGGATCAGAGCAGTCCCTACCTCATCCTGGCAGGCTGCTGGTGTGACTAATGTCTGTCAACATTGACAACACAGTTTGGGTTTAATTATTTTTTATGATCCCTCCCAGCACAAGGGCACATAATCATAAGCTATGCTACCTTTGGTTGAGGTAGCCAAGTGCTTTCTCTGTGTGTGTGTCTCTGTGTGTGTGTTTAAGACCCCATCTGCAGTAAATCAAAACTTTGCCAAATCTAGACTATTCAGGCTGAAGGTTTTCCTTACTGGTCATCAGCTGGCATCGAAAATTCAATGAAGTACCCATTTATGTGAGAAGG
>VWZI01009183.1:0-90482 GCA_013396835.1 Psilopogon haemacephalus
TGGGTGCAAGTGCCAGGGAAAATGGTGCAGCCCTGCCTGGCTGGCGCTCTGAGCCTCACACCTTGGTGCAGCAGTGCTCAAATCTCTTCAGGTTCCAAACGATCTGGTTCAGCTCTAGGCACTGCAAGGATGTGCTTCACAGACATGAGATACTCCTGAATAGTTTGGCTTGGCAGGGACCATAGAAATCATCCAGTGCCAACCCCCTGTCATAGGCAGGGACATCTCCCACTAGAACACATCGCTCAATGCCTCATCCAACCTGGCCTTGAACATCTCCAGGGAGGGAGCAGTCACAGCCTCCCTGGACAACCCGTTCCAGTGTCTCACCACCCTCACTGTGAAGAACTTCCTCCTAACATCCAGTTTCAATCTCCCCTCTGCCAGTTTAAACCCATTACCCCTCATCCTGTTGTTACAAGACCTTGTGAATAGTCCCTCCTCAGCTCTCCTGTAAGCTCCTGTCAGAAGGCTTGAAGGCTACTATAAGGTCTCCTTGAAGCCCTCTCTTTTCCACGCTGCGGAGCCCCGACTCTCATCACCTGTCCTCATAGCAGTGGTGCTCCAGCCCTCTGATCATCTTTGTGGCTCTCCTCTGGACTCGATTCCACCGTTCGATGTCCTTCTTGTGCTGGGGGCTCCAGAACTGCACACAGGTGGGGTCTGATGAGAGCAGAGTAAAGGGGCAGAATCCCCTCCTTTCCCATGTTGGCCACACTTTTGATGGAGCCCAGAAGAGAGTTGGCTGTCTGGGCTTCACTCACACTGGAGGCTCATGTTGAACTTTTTGTCAACCCAGACCCCCATGTCCTTTTCCTCAGGGCTGCTCTCAGCCATTTTCCACCCAGCCGGGACTTGTGGTTGAGATTGAACTGACCCAGGTGCAGGAACTTAAACTTGACCTTGTTGAATATCATGAGGTTGGCCTGGGCCCACCTCTCCAGCCTGTCCAGGTCCATGCCTTCTAGCAAGTTGACTGTGCCACACAGCTTGGTGTCATCTGCAGACTTGCTGAGGGTGCACTCGATTCCTCTGTCCATATGGCTGATGAAGATGTTTAACAGCAGTGGTCCTAGCACTGACCTCTTAGGGACACCACTTGTCTCTGGTCTCCAGGTGGACATTTTGCTGTTGATTACCACTCTCTGCTTGCAACCCATCAGCCCACGTTGCTTAGGGACTCATCCAACCTGACCTGGGCACACCTCCAGGCAGGAGGCATCCACAGCCTCCCTGGGCAATCTGTCCCAGTGTCTCCTCACCTTCACTGAAAAGATTTTCTTCCGTATATCCATTCTAGCTTCCTGGTTTCTTTCCTGCTTCAGGTCTGGGCACTAAATGCATGAGTGAATTGCAGGTGTCTCCTGTGGCTCAGACTTTGCTGTATCTCAATATTTAGGATTGCATCTGGCCACCCAGAGGCCCTGGCAAGTGCCCTCCTTAGCAGGACAGCACAGTGTGCCCAGCTCTGACTCAAACACTTGACTGCAGCACCTTCCCTTGGCTAACAATTTCCCCTCTTTAAGGCTGCCTTTTTGAGCCTAATTAGAATATCCTAGTAAGATAAACTTGATTATTGGTTGTAAAAGAACAATAATGATGAAGTCTATATCATTCTTTGGGTTGCTAAAAGGGATGAAAAGCCAAAGCATGAATGATTTGCCCTACTGCTTCTGAGCACTGGAGCTCTTTGCCTGTCTCTGATCTCTTCCACTACCCTTGGCTAACAGGTATCTCCCGAGCCTTGATGCTTGGCTGCTGTCTGGGAGAGAGATAGGGTGGCCTTGGCTCCTTCTGGGCTTCCATTTTTTGTCCAGGAAGGAGGTTTGGATTTCGGTATTATTTCTGAATTGTCTGTAATTGTAAATAGTTTAAAATATTTTATGAATAGATGCTTGTAAATTTAGCTCTGTTGTAAATGGAGATTTCTCTTAGTTACAAACCCTCTGAGCTGGGCTGGTAAATTTCAATTAAATTGCTCCTCAGCTCTAATGCAGTTGCCATATCTGTACCCATCTCCCTAAGCACACTGCTCGGGAGTAATTGTGGGTATCAACTCGCTTTTCAGCAGGACAGGCAATGGCAGAACTAGAATGGGATGGTGAAATGATTAGGAAAAGGGAGCCAAACTTAGTTTGTGTGCAGAGGAGCTCTCCCCAACAGCAACAGGGGCATTGACTTTCCTGATTGGATCAGCAGGTGTGGGAAAATCCTAACATTGCAATTAGGAATGGCCTGGACAGAGATTCTGTTAGGGTGAGGGCTTTCATGAGGAGGCAGATGTGGGGAAAGCCTTTCCTAGCCAGGCCAGCTGGGGGCCACAAATGTCCATGATAGTTCCTGTCACGGCTAAGGGTGAGTTAGAAAAGATTCCAGGGAATGTATCTGCTCCTCTGAGAATCACTGAAAATGCAGCCATGAATGCAACCCACAGGGGATGGGGAGGGGTTTTGCAGGCAGGGATAATGGCTTTGCAGAAGAGAATGGTGCTGGATATAGGGTCATCATCTAAGGCAGGTGCATGCATTCTCAGACATTGAAAGAGAAGCAGAGGTGTGGCACTTGCGTTGGGGGGTTTGAAGCAGATCCATGCTTAACCTTCTGCTTCCCTGACCTAAGCATGAGAGTGAAGAAGTGAATAGTACTGGGACTAACAGTGGTACCTAAGAGCCTTAGACAAGTGTTAAAGGGGGGAAAGAGTTACCCAGGGGAAGGTGCTGGAGTGAAGTGTTTGAGTTAGCATAGTTCTGGTAGCATATTTTTCATGTGCTGTAAATTAGATAATAATTTAACTATTAGAGTTGTTGAATACTGTAGGGAACTTGATGACTCAGCTGGAAGTTGTAAGAGGTACCTAGCAAACAGCAGCCCCTGATCTGGTCACTTCAGTGTGTTTTAATGACTTAATCCTCAACGTGAGCTCACATTAGGGCAATTTTCTATCTGTTCTACCTAAAGACAGTTGCTAATCTGTTGTTTGGCATTGGAGGTGATCTTTTTCTTAGGCTCAAGCAAGAAAGAAGAGAATTACTGTTTTTCTTATGGGAGTAGACAAGCTATTGCTTCAGTTAGGTATTTATTTTGAGAAGTGAATGCTGATTTCAGTGAAACTGCTGAGAAATGTAGCTTTAACCAAAGAGAGAAAAAGAACGTGTAGTGGTTTATACTGTAATAATCATATTTGTATTAGATTTTGAGATTCAAGCAGCATCTTTATCCCTTCCCCATACTGAAAATAGTTACATTTTCATTATGACTGCATATTGTATGAACTAAACTTGTGTCAAACAAACCCTCTGCTCCTGAACTACGTGGGCAGGTGGATGGAGTCAGGCAGTTCCAGGCAGGTAGAGCAGGAGGCTGTAGATGCCTATTGCAGGGCTGCAGTTCAAGCATCCTTCCCTGTCTTTATGATGCAAAACAAATATAATTTGCCTTCTTGCAGTGCTGGCTGGCTTGAAGTATAGGGATGTAAATGAAACAAAGAGGTGAGATTAAATGTGTACATTTGAGATTGTTTTGGACGGCAGTTCTCTAGGAAAAGGTGAAAATGTGCAGGGAAAATGCCGAAGTGTTAATAATGGGCGTTGTGTGAGGTTGCAGCATGAAGAATCTTTGCACAAAGTGAGACTTGTCATTTTCAAAGGTAATATGGGGAGCAGAAAAAGAAATGGAGTAATTTAAATATGAAAGGCAATGAAATAGAATGAATCAAAGTATGACTAACAAGGTGATTTAGTGAGATGTAGTTGAGCTGGATGCAATGTGATTTTAAAGGGATAGATTCAGTAATGGAAATGTAGGTGTTCAAAGGAAAATACTAAATAAGTAAAGGGTTCTAAGTGGAGGTAATGTTTAGTAACAATTTTTTCAGGGTAAAAGATATTAGTCATGTAATTATAGTTTCATCAATTATATACTGCCTCCTACTTACATAAATATTGACATGAAAAAAAAAAAAGAAACAGAGAAAAAAAAAACAAACAAAAAGAGCAAGTTGCCAGGATGTTTTAATGTAAAAATGGGAAAAATAAATAGGCCAGGACTTTACCATGTCACTGCAAAATAAACAATTAATGTTTTGCTGTTAACTAAGCAATTTTGCATAAAAAAGAGAAGCAAGATTAGGAGGCAAAAAATTAGAAGAAAGTATAAATACAAACTGAAAGCTTGCTCTGTATGATAGGCAGAAAATTAAAACAGTCTGTACCTTTGGAAAGGCTCTTAGCATTTGCTATGTGTTGGTGACCTATGCTGGACAAGTTGGACCCCTGGTTACATACAGACTTAGACTGATAGGTACCAAGGTTTTAGATCCTTTCCAGTGGTTATAACTTTTGTGGCGGATGGGCTAAATACACGCCACAGATGGTCTGAAATTTGGGCAAAATCTTCACTGGCTTCAAGTAGTGGATTTCTGTCTCAAAAGATTTGGCCCTGCAAAAAACTAAAATGTCTACCTTATTTGATGTATTCTTGTGCCTGGGTCTGCAGCCTTTGCATTGCTAGTCTACCTACACTGTAATGGGTACCTCTTCGTCAATACCTAAATATCAAATAATGTTTTGTTTTCTTATCCCATTCTTTCACTCTGAAATACTGTTGTTTATTTTAAAAAGAAAATTTTAATAATCTTGATTCCTTTGGAGATTAAAAAAAAAATGTTCAGAATGAGCTCTGCACTGAGAATTGGTATGCTGAGCCTGTCAGGCTGTGAATCTTTATTATTACTGAGCTTTATCCTTGGGTACATAGCTTGCAATTCAGCTTGAATATTAAGTGTCAGGCTCAAATGCACTGGTGAGAGATTTGCAGCAGCCAGCAGGTTCCTGTTCCAACCTTAGAAGCCTTTGACCTCTGTCTTCATTGATAAGTGGTCTTATTTCACATGTGTCAGCTTACTGGTGTGAAGCTCCTGATGGTGTGAGTGATGGAGAAGGTACTGGTACCTGCAGTTTGTGATTTCCCTAGTATACTAGGAAAGGTTACAGCTGAAGAGAAATACGTGTGGAACTGGTCATTCAGAAATGTGGAGGAAAACGTGTGATGCTTGCAAATCCAGTTCTTTTTCTACTTGGATGTAGCAGACTTAGAACTGTAGGCAAAACAAAAAACCCAAACAGTAACAAAGTTTTAAAAAAATTTTTTGTTTGTTTACAAATTGCAAATGTAAGACAAGTGGTCCTGCAAAGATTTGCTCTGGTTGCCTGAGCTATAGGTTACATAATTTCTACTTATGCATTTTGGTGCTTTTTCTTACCATGAAAATCACAACTTGATTGGCATGGGCAGAAATGTTTTATAGGGTGTGTTTCATGTGGGGGGAAGTCTGCTGTTTTTCCTTGGCACAGCTTGATATGTTTTTCTGAGATGAGGTGAGCGTCTGAACTACGATGTGGTTCCCTGTACAATGACTTTACCTTTTGCAGTCTTCATCACTTATACTCAGAAACAACAACAGATAGTTCTTTTCATAGTCTAAAATTCTCCTGTTTGATGTAAAATAAAGCCTAGTTTATTTAAAATGAGCTGTGGTCCTATTTTGCTATGTGCTGTTTTCTCCTGAAGACCGGTGACTGTCAATTAATCCATCCCACCCCCTCTCCATTCAGTGTGCCAAAGGAGGCTTGTGTTTTCCGTGGTGCTAATAATTTATTTCGATCAGAAAATGTGGGGTGACTACCCAAATAAGATGACTTTTCCTTTCTTCATCAGGAACACAGTTCAGTCAAGGTGCCATACCTTCTAACTACAGTTCTTCTGTTGGGACTTAAAACTACTGCATGGTGCTGTGCTGCTTGGTGTGTTCCATTTTGCCAGTCATGGTAGTAGATGTAGCCTAGAGATGAGCAGTTTCTGTGAAAATAATCGTGTCATAAATCACAAAACTTTATTTTTTAATTTTGTTTTTTTATTTTTCCTTTTGACAAATTAATTTTCCCTTGTTCTGGTTATTCATTTTAGATGGTATTTATTAATGTAAAGAATATCAGCATTTTCATTAAGAAGGAAGAAAAAAAATTGAGCAAATATTGTTCTGTTCTCTTCATATGAAATTACAACTGCCTTGCTTATACAGATGTGATTCATTTCTTGACCCATAGGTCAAGATGAGAGAACCATTAGTATAAAATACAAAGTGAAAGCACAACATTCATGTGTTTTCTTTAAGAAAAAAGCCTTGCTTTTACAGCTTTGTCAGTATTGAGGTGTTCAGTGCTGAAAGCTCATCACTGGAATTGGTAGAAGAAGGATTTCTCTAGAGCTGCAGTTGATAACAGTTAAGCCTTTTTCAAACTGTTTGCATTTTTTTCTGCATCTCTTTTGAATGCCTTGTTCATTGGAGTCTCCCATAAATGACCTTTTACTCTAGCAGATATATGAATGTAAACCCATACTTGAGCACCTTGCTTATGTTTATGGGGTTGCTCTACCTGCTCAAGAGGTTTGGTTGAACAGTCTCTAATGCAGAAGAGTGAGGAGAAAAGAAAATAAATATTGAAGAAAAAATCTAAAGTTATTTGTTAGCAATAAGTTTGATGACTGGAGTAACAGAAAAACTTGGTCCCTATGATTCTGACACTTCCATCCCTGACTGGGGAGCTGGGTTTCCCAAGATGGTAGGCTTATATGTTTTTGGCAAGATGTCTTTACAACCAGTTTGGAAAGATTCTCTTTGAAAGGACCTTGTAAAAAATGGTTTAAGAACTTTGGATGATTAAAACAGCCTACATATAAAGTATAGGATTTGGTTGGTGTCTTTTTTTTTTTCATTCTTTCTTTCTTTCTTTTTGGAGTGGGGTTGTGTTGTTTTTCTCTGGAACTGCTTTTGAAAATATTTCAAAATAAACCAATTTTGTATGACTTTTTTTTTTTCCCAGTATGTGCCACTTTCTTCATTAATCTTGAGTGATGTCCAAAGAAGTTTATTTTCATTCTTCTTGCATAGGCAGTTGTTTTTTACCTTGGTGTGTTTTGTGCATGAGGAATAAGTAGACACATGGCTGTATTTTTGATGTAGCAGCCTTATGTTACCAAGAGTGCCTTTAGATAGTCACATAAGCATAATTTTCATAATTCTGTTTTTATTGCACCCATCTCCCCCCACTGTCTGTCAACAACCAACCAATCAATCAAAAACAAAATAAAAAAAACCCTTCCACCCAACAAAAAAGCAAACCAAAATCCAAACCAAAATGCACACATAAATCCGAAGCTAAAACAAACCTAACAACATTTGCAGGATCTTAGATGTTACTGCCAGTATTACATATTTTTTATTTTTACTTTCCCTCCTCTTTTTTGATCAGTGAGTTCTGGAAGTCTGATGTGTGCAGTAATGAAATACATGTAATGACACTTCTCAGATTTTTTTCTGTGGGAGAAGATTCACATTTTGCTGGGTTTTGTAATAGCATGAATGAGAGTAAGAAGTCTTCCAAGAAAGCAACAGAAATAAGTGATAATAGGCCATGATAAAACCTGTGGACATTATTACAAATAAATATTTCAGCAGCAATTCGTGGTATTTGTAATTACAGCAATAGTGCTATACTTCTGTGAGGAGGGGCTTGGTAGTCTGGCAAATTGCAGATAGCTTGATGGCTTCTCTCAAAAGCTTGAAGATACTGTATTCATCAGCCAAGCATGCACACAGTCACAGTAATGGATGGAAGGTGTTTTTGGTGTGTAGCACTGGAAAACTAAAATTTGACCAACTTGTGGAGCAGCATTTCACTGGGACAGAGAGAGAGTATAGAGACAAGGTGACCAATGTAGGTCTAAAAGTTAGACAAGAAACTAGACTAAAAGGCAGACTGGAGAGAAGATGCCTTGTAGGTGTAGGGGTCAGGCCAAAAGACAGATTGCCCACAACCCATGTCTGAGACTGGAGATGGGTAAGCCCATGGTATTGTTTAGGCCAGGAGCTAGAGCCTGAGAAATAAGGGGTTTTTTTCATTGTGATTAAGAACACTGTTCTGTCAAATATTCATTAAAACGGTCGCATTCCAAAAAGATAATAAGGTGTGATGCTCAAGACCTCTGACTATAATTAATGATAAGAAAGCTGCATCTAGAAATGCTCAGTAAATGGTTTCAGTCTACCTCTTCCAAGGCTAATCAATGCCATGAGATTCTCTTAAGTCAAGTGTGCTAGCATAAATATCAAATATACTTTATCATATTCCAGTTGCATTTCTTTTTTCCTCCTTTCCTCTTTTTTTTTTTTAACCTGATGTTCTGAGGATTGCCTTTTAGTGCCTACGAACATCTCCTTTTGACAGACAGTGCAAATTAAAAGATATGGCTAGGCAAAGGAAACTGGAACCCAAATATGCCCCCTGGGTTTTCATTTACAGTTAGAAGCTACAGACACAATTACTGCTGACAGAAATTCAGAAGCCAGTGGCAGAGTGCATGTGGCAGCAGACCCATGCCAGGCAGTAATTGGGAAGATTATTTTTAATCAGAGCATATCCTACAGCCCAAACATTAGAAATCTCTTGTAAGTCTGACAGGAAATTAAACTGAGACCAAACAAAAAAGCCTCAAAATAGAAGTAATATGGTTAGGAGTCTAATGATGGCAAAACTCACCGCTGTTGTGTTTGGCTGTTATCTAAAGGGAATGACTTTTAACTTGAAGCAACAGATATCATTGTTTAATTGCATTTTTAGGACAGAATTTAAAATAAAAAGTATCAGATTAAATGAATTGTTACGTAGGCTCTTGATAAGGGTGTGAAGCAGTAAGTGTTAAGCCACACTTAGTGGTGGATTAGTAGTAATTTTAGTTGTTGCTTTGGAGTTTTTATTTTCTTGTTTTGCTGATTTGTTAATTTTTCATTTAACATAATGCTTAAGGGAGCTGCTTCTATGCAGAAATCGCATAGTGGCTGGGATACTAAGGTGTGGTAACTGTTCATGAAGCCTGAGTGGCCTGGGGCTGTCTTTGCCAGTGACCCTGCAAGATAACCTCTGCTCATTTGGACTGCTAGAGCTGACTGCCCTGAGGGAGAAGAGACCAGGGTACTTTTGGTATTTATCTATGCACCTGAAATCTTCACCTGAAAACACAACTTTTCAATTCTTAAAGTGAATCTTTTAAAAATTGTCTTATTTGCCAGACTTCTACATGCATACTTAGGAAGACTTCTGTTGGACTCAAGTTTCCCTTTTCTTAGAAAAGACAGACTACTTTTTGTTTGGTGGAAATCCTCTCTTCATGTGTTGTGCTCTGATTGCTGAATGATTTAAAGATTACCTGCAGATTATGTGCTGTGCAGGGTCTCCTGTGAGCTGCATTTTCCATAGTATTTTGACCTGTATGTGGTTTATATTATTTCATAAACTGAAAAAGACTAGTGCCTTCATGTCAGAAATTGATTATTGTGGGTCTTTTTGATGGTAAGAGAGTTGCAGTTGCTGCTAGGAGCTTCAGTTAAGGATTTGGATCTTACTTTGATATATACTCTCCTAGTGATGGTCCCTTGCATGCAGAAATGAAAAATGCATGTAGGGAGAATCTGTTGTGAAAAACATGGCTGAGCTTGTTGTAACTTCTAAATTCAATGAATAATTCCATAAAATGTGACATGCTATCAGCTGCTTATCAGTAAGAAAAAGTGTCATGGAATAGAACGTTGTCCTATTCTAATTGCCAGCTATGGGCATGTATAATGTGTTTTGGATTGCCCGCTTTGTTTATTTTTTCATCATTTTTCCTTTGCAAAATTGCTCAGAGTTTTCAACTGAAAAGTACACAAAAAGTAAATCATAGTTTTGTGTTCCTGTTGAAACAGAAAACTGTACAGGGGAAAGCTTTGACTGTAGCATAGTAATGACATGTCTATTATAGCAGTTAATCTCATAATGCAAACATAGGGCTTAGGCTTCAAATAAATTGCAAGGTGCCTGGAAATTTTGACTGTCCATGGAATGATTGCTAAATAAATTACTTTTTTTTTGTTCATATTTGTGAATCAATAAGCAGATTTTGCCATTTGGCCTTGTTCTGCGATAAAAATGGCATTGTGGCCCAATAATGTATGCAACCCTTCTTTTGAAATCCCAGATACTGCATGGTCAATTGGGGGTTTGTTACAACACTTTGAATCCTTAAAACATGCCTTCAGCTTTCTATGGGTGCAGGACACAGATAGGATCTCCTCTGAATCTGTTATTTACAGTACAAATATGTTTTTCTTTCCTTAGGAAACTACACAGAAGCCCCATGCAAGTGGTACCTACTGTTTTCACAACCAGAGCCTTCTCTCAGTAAGTGCCCTGATGGTTGTTGTTTGTTTTCCTTTCCTTGGAATTTGACTGAAATCTCTTTTGTGCTGCCATTAATAATACAGAAGTAGTTTGGACTTCACAACTTGTCATGCTGATGCTGGATTGCAAGACTCATAGACCACAAATACAGGATTTGATGCCTTTTAGTTTTCAGTGAACAGGAACTTGCTAGTGGCATGCTCAGAAAATAATCTTCTGCTTTTCTGGCCATGGGTTATGGTGCTTTTCTCTTCCATAACCCTTTTAAATGTTAGGGTTATGTCCATCTTGTATTTGTTTTAGCTTTGATTGAGTCCATCAGAAAGAAATTACTTTGTATATACATTAGTCGTGGAGACTTTTTATCCTGGAACATCTCTGGATGCTTTAGTCCTTCTTTCTTTTCTTAAAATGAATCCAGATAGGGAATAGCATGAATTAAGCTCCAGAGTTTATAGAACATGAGGACAAGTGTTTATGCTGATTGATTTTTCACATTTTTCCTTCTTGAGAAGAGAATTTCACACCCAAACTATTTGTTGCTCTTTCATACATGGAATGTGTTTACATTCTTGTAAATTTTTTTGTTTTAACATGTACTTAAAAAAAATATTAAGCACTTTTAAAATCAGGATACAGCTTTCTGTATCCTGATACAGCTTTCTGTATCCTGTAATAATGATGGGAGTATCAGAAGAAATGAAGTGGTAAGTGTGTATTTGGTAGTCTCCAACAATTTTTAATGATCCTCTGCTTAAATTAAGCTACAGTACTCTTATATTTTGTGTTGGGCAGTAAACATGGCTTGTCCTGTATGGGGCTGGCTGAATGTATTTGTGTACCTTTCTAAATATACTTCATTGTTTGTAGAAAGTGAAGAAGTTGCACATGTGTGTTGACAAAATAATGCACTAGGTTTACTTTTTTGTTCCAGCTGGGTTGTGTCCCTACACACAATGTTAGTGTCACTGAAAAAAAAAAAAAAGAGGCATGCAGTCCTTGTTAGAAATAAAAGTTTTACATTAATTCTCCTACACTGAACACAATCTTCCTCTTAATGGTTTTCAAAAAAGATTTCATTATTTCAAAAAGACTGCCTGGCTTACAGGGTAAAAAACAAAATCTTGTTCATCTTGAGGATAGATTTAAATCAATTCTGTAGTGCTCAGCATGCTTCTTGCCTTTAGCTGCTCCTCTGTCACTGTAGTGGCTTAACCCCAGCCAGCAGCTAAGCATCAAATAGCCACTCGCTAAGCTAGTGGCTCCCACAGTGGGATCAGGAGAGAAATGGAGGAGTTAAAATGAAAAAAACTCATGAGATAAAGGGAGTTTAAGAGGTGGAGCAAAGCTATGCACACAAGCAAAGTAAAACAAGGAATTCACTACTCCTTATGGGCAGGCAGGTGTTCAGTCATCCACAGAAGAGCAGGGCTCCAGCAGGTGCAGTGTTTTTTTAGGGAGACAAAGGCCATTACTCGAAACATTCCCCCTTTCCTTCTTTTCCCCTTAGCTTTATATGCTGAGCATGACATCCTATGGTCTGGAATATCCCTTAGATCACCTGGGATCAGCTGTCCCACTGCGTTCCTTCATTACTTCTTGTGCACCCCCAGCATACTTACTGGTGAGGTGGTATGAGGAGCAAAAAAGGCCTTGATTCTTTATAGGTGCTGCTGAATTGTAACCAGAATATCCCTGTGTTAGCAGTGCTGTTTCCAGCACAAATCCAAACACAGCCTCATACCAGCTACTGTGAAAAAAATCTAACCCTACCCCAGCCAGAACCACCACAGTGATGAGCAGTATTTTCTAGCACAGAATAACCTTAAAGCTGTTAGCAGAATTTGATGCAATTCATAGCTTTTGTTGGAAAGATTCTGGTAAAGATTGCAAGAATGAGGTTGAGGTTTCTAACCCGTGTCAGACAGTGATCCTTGACATAATGGCTGGCATGATGTTCTTAGGAAGCTAATGTGGATTTGATTGTGAATATGGTGCTTCAGTATCTATAAACATAGTTGAGTGAAAATATATTAATCTTCCTTCAACAAGCTAAAGCAGAGATTTGAGATAAATGACAAAAAAAAAGAAGAGAATAATAATTTGGATTTTGGGGAATGTTTAATGCTGCCAAATCTCAATATGCATAATTGGTTTTATTATTTTCCCTTGTGATCATAACCTAACCAGCTCAATGAATATCAATCAACTCCTAGGGCCAAAAGGTCATTTTTTTTACCAGGCTCAGACGGAAGTCCAGCATGTTGCCTGGTAACAGCTGATGTAGATGAGTTGGCTCTTAAGTACACCATATGGCTGGGCGTTATGCCCTATTCACCCGTGACATGGTGTACACATGTACTACATTACTGATTATGAAATGGTTTGTCCCATTCCTTTATTTAGAGAAAGCATTTAAAATAGCATTAGCAATCCAACACAGATGTGTTAAGCCTATGGAATTGTACATATTGAAACAAATATCTGTCACAAGTATCAAACCTGATGTAATAATCACAGTTAATTTTGTGTTCAGTGTGCTTCAGTGTAAGTATAATTTTTAGCTGTGGTTATTTTTTTCTGTTCCGTTTTGGTAAATAAATATTTTGAGGTAAGCATAGTTTTAACAGTTAAATTACATCAGAATCCTGGATTTTCAAATTCAGTTTTGTAGCCTGTGAATTTATTTGGCATGTGACCTTCTATTAATTGTGCAATAATATCTACGGTACTTGACCAAAGCTGCAGTGCATTGAGCAAACCAGTAAACAAAGCAATAAAGACAGTTTCAGAAAGCAACTACTAAAAAATAAACATGACAGGCAAAGGAGATAGAGTTGATCCAAATGTGTAAAGGGAAGTCAGGCACAAAGAGTGACTCGCACCATCTGTGTCAGATAGGGATGTAAAACCTAGACCGGCAGAGTCCTCGCCCATTCCCTTGAATAGTGTAGTTCCCCTCCCCCTTTTATTGTCATAAACTGTAATTCGTTAGGGTGGTAATGCTGCAAGATGAATGCTAGGCAAGATCTTGTGCCAAGATCTTGCTGTTGCATGATGGTCAAACTTGAAAGACAAGTGATGGGATTGATATTGCGTCAGGACAGTGATCTGCAAAAGTCAATGGGAAGATCATTGACTGGTTCCCAGTTCAGAAGGCTGCACAGTTAGCAGTGGTTCTGTTGCATTTCTCTGTCTGGTTTATTTGGAAAGATGGATTATTGTGCTTAGCTCTCCCCTACACAGCTCCCTTGCCCAAAGCTGTAATTCTTTGGCAAAGAATTTATTTTATTTTTGGCATTCCACCTAGTATCTCTGAAAGCAGTACAAAAGAAAAGGAGTGGAATAAAGCTGTTATCTTTTCCATGTTATGCAGGAAGTTCAGACAATTGCTCTTTGACAGAAAAGTTCCATATACCTGCCCATTCTTTTGGATTTTTAAAAATATTCAGACTATATATAGTTGTTGCACAGCTGGATAAACATATTGTAGTTTGGTGATCTTCTTTTATTACTAACACCTTTCCATGGCTAGAATTTTTTTTAAGGTAGGAGATGAAGGATGGGCCGGTGGTGTGGTTCTGTGTTCATTTGACAGTTGCATCCTTGGGAAGATGTGCCATGATTATCCACATTTTAAACCCCAGTGGATGTAAATGCATAGATGCAAATATGCTGTTGGTCTCAAAACAATCTTATCTTCACTTCTCCTACAGTCTGTCCATGGCACAAACCCAGTGGTTGTGGTGTAAAGGCCTATAGAGCTATTCATATAAAGGCATTCAAGCTCATTTTCTCTAATTTTAGAGCTGTGCTTTCCTTTGAACTGTAACATTTTGAAATTAAAAAAAGAAACATAGATATTATTGCGTTGAAAATATTTTATTATTGAGGCTGCTGGGTCCTTTATCCCCCCGCCTCATTAAACACATCTTTTAAAATTGTTAGTACAATAAATCTATTTTCCAAAAACAACATGACATGCCACAGAGAAATCTGAGGAGTTTAGTGTTATCCAGGGATTTCTACCTCAGAGGCATGAACAAAGTAATTGTGAAAAGGAACTATGATAAAATGTCATATTCCTCTTAGAAATAAAACAGAATTATAACCTTTTCCTAATAAATGAAAAGGGAAAAAAAAATAATGATTGTGTTCTTATTTATTCATGTCTTGGTATTCTAATGTAGTGTGAATGACAGTATTAGTCTGGAGAGTTGAATATTTTCCAAATTGCAGAACTTTGAATTACTGATATCTGTGAATTACAATAAAATAGGGTTGAAGGATGGTAGTTAGATCACATAAATGAAGCAGTGAGTTCAGCTTCATTACCTTATTTTAGCTGGGATGGAGAATGCTTTAGTTGCTAGTATCTGCTCCACTGTCCCATTATTCATTGTTGTTTCACAGTGTCTTCAAGGAACTTCAACAGTTATTGCAGGAATGGACTGGAAGCAGGAAGGCATTTACACGCTCCTAAGGACAGGCAGGAGAATGTTCTCAGGGGTGTTAGTCCTTCAGAAAAAGCTTAACTAAGGTGGCTAAGCCTGACCTGTGCTTGATTTTTTTTTTTTTTCCCTAGCACTGGTGCAAGTCAATTCAGTTTTAGGTGGCTGATGTGTAATAGCACTTTTCCATCAGGTAGATAGTTAGATATGGTCTTTAACTCTTTTCTGCATAGGCATCTAGACATACTATTTAGGGGTATAAATGGGTTTTGTTAGGTTTTCTTGAAATTTGCATGTTCCAAAGTTGACCTTATTTTGTTTCCCATAGTGGCAAAAAAAATCCTTCTTCTCTTGTGTTGCACATTATTAGTTTGAAGTTTACAACAGTAAAATGTCTACTGATCTGAGACGAAGAGAGCAGTTACATAGTAGCATGTTTACATGAATCACTGTTAAACCACAGATAGAAGATATGATTCCTCAGATGGTAGGAGGGCAGGGGTTTATGTCTGTACAAGCTACAAACCAGATTGTCAGTCTGCTTTTGGTTTTACAGGTGAATACTGCTGTTCATTTCACTTGTGTCATCATCTTCCTGCATAAGGAGAGGAAGACACTGTCCTGGGTTACATAGTGCTTAATCACTGCTGCAGATAATTAATATGTATTTGTTTGAGCATCTAAGGACGTTAGAGACTGCTCTCTTAAAGCAGATTCAAGAACATAAGGTTTACTGAAACTGAACAGAGTATTTTGAAAATGAGAGAATCCCAGCACAAGTGGTTGTGGGGAAATATTGCCCTACATTATGTTGAACTATAGCTCTGTAAGAAGAGTTAGCCATGTCTCTTGGGTATATATACAAATGCACATGTGAAGAGATATCTGAACAATTTCTTCATTTTCCCTTCCTCTCATTTAAGTGTGCAGCCAGTATTTCTTTTGGATGGATTCCTCTGTGAACTTTCTAAACCCTCCATCTTTGTAAGTGGTATTTTGAGCCTTACCAGGGAACAGCTATAGGAGTTGACTAGAGATTAATCTTAGGGTCTGAATTTACTGTTTTAGCAGCCTGTTTTCTGACACTACTGAAAGATTTCTTTCATCAGCATTATATTGCAGACATTTTCGTAGTCAGTCATTATGGAAGTTTTCATGTGCATGTAAACACTTATCTCAGAATACTTCCACTGGCAATTGAATGCACTCTGGATATTCTCCAGATTACAGCATTAAGATGTTTTTGATCAAGTTCATTTCCATAGCATTGTGGCATTTAAGAGATATCAAGTCTCAAAATTCCTGTGAGATTAGTATGTGTTATTATCTCTTTATTACAGAAGGAGAAGGCAGAAAATTGAACAGCCTGACTGATGTGCCAGGAGAAGGAATATAGCAGAGCTAGGATTTGAATTCCTATTTTTCAAATCCCAAATCATTGCCTCTGTTACTGGGCCATCTTTCCTCCTGCTCTCCCTCTAATCCAATACTTTTTATTGTTAATGAGTTTTACATTTAACAATTGAGAAAGAACTTACAATTTCATGCGCTCTCCTGTCTCATAAAAAATTGAAAATTTTCCTCAAGAAAATCATGCAATTATTAGTGAAGTCCTATCAGCACAGCTAAAAGCTAATTGAAATTTAACAGTCCTTATGAAGATCTGGGTCATGTCAAGGGTGTTAGCATTCTTTAACAGAGATATACACTTGATCCTTCTCTTCCTTTGAACGGCTTACAGACGTCTGTAACATTTCCTGATAATGCTAATTATGCACAGTGAAGGTACAGTCATTGCCAGCACTTGGGTAGTTCAGTAGAGTGAATGTTGTTAACTGCAGCAGTGACATGCAGGGCTTTGGGGTATGTTAGCAGGGCTTCTGCTCCCCTGTGCTGCTGCACAGCTGCTGCCTCAGTGGTAGCTAGTTTGGATAGAGCTGTTTTGAGGAGTGTTAAAAGCCATGACTTGAAGCAGTGCCTGCATGCAGGATTGTGCAATGGATGCTTGGTAAGTCAAGCTGTAGTCAACAGGGAATCTGGCCCTAGCATCCATAGTCCATCTAATGCCACAGTATTTGACTTGTGCATTGTGTGTGGATCTGAAATTGTGATGAGCTATGTCTGAAAGCAGCACTGAGCACAGCTGTGGGAGCATGTTACTGTTTCAGTGGACGAGTACCTGTGCTGCTGCTGCTCCTGGAAAAGAACAGAAGTTTTGGGTTGCAGTAACTGGACTGGGTGTGGAGAAAGGCATGGCTTTATTTTTTTCTATTCTATTTGAGGTTAGTTACTGAATTGACAAGGCTGTGTTCTAGCATGTTATTCCTGCATAGCTCCTGCACAACCAATAACCAACAGACTATGGGAGCATTTTTACTGATCCTGCCAGATACTTTAGAAAGCATGTAACTGGTGGTTCTTCACATTAATGCAGTGAAACTGATGCTTTTCTTCCTCACTGTGAAGTTTCTGCTTTCTTCATCTGTCCCCACAGGAATAAAGTCTGATGAGCACATCTAGAAGAGAGACTAAGTAGTTCAATAGAAATATTGAAGGGCTAGTGTGCGTGCTTGTTGCTTGGTGGTTTTTTCTTATCTTGAGGGATATTTTGCACAGCTAAATGACACAGTTAAAAAAAAAAAGTGTATTTGGTCTACACTGAGAAAAGATTGATCTGAAATCCTTCACAAATTATGTTTTTATCAAGACCAAGTTGTTGTGTGCTATTGATTTTTAGATCTGCACAGTCTAAAAGTAATAAAAGTTGCAGAGCCAAAATAATTTAAGGTGGTTTTCTGTGTTTTGTGTAAGTCAAGTTAGGATATTGAAGTAGAAATCAATTGCTTTGCCACTCAAATTCCTTGAAACCCCAAAGAAGATTTCAGCATGAGTTACGGTTTCCAAATGTTTGTATTTTCTGATTGCAAGTCTTATCCTACAGGCAATAGGGCTTGGTTTGGCTGACAAGCATTTCTGCAACTCAGTCACTACTAGTTCAGCAGATAGTTGTTAAGAGAAGCATGTCTACAGAAGGCAGAATCTTAGAATGGCTTAGACTGGAAGGGGCCTTAAAGTTCATCTACTCCAACCTTCCCACCATGGGCAGGGACACCTCTCAACTAGTCTTGGCTGCCCAGAGCCTCATCCAGCCTTACATTTAGCACCCCATGGAAGAGGCATCCACAACCTTATTGGGCAGCCTATTCCAGAGTCTCATCACCCTCACACTGAGGAACTTCTTTCTAAAACCCAGCTTCAAACAATTCCCACTTGTCCTATTGCTAGACACCCTTATGAAAAGTCCCTCTCCAGACTTTCTGTAGGCTTCTTTCAGGTAGCGGAAGACAGCCCTAAGGTCCTCCCAGAGTCTTCTCCAGATTGAATAAGTCCATTCCAGTCAGCCTAGATGACTCCAAACAGGAAAATTGCAAAAGATAATTGTGCAAAAATCACATCTAGCAGCATCTACACCAGCTTAAATCTGAAGGTACAAAGGCAATGATGAAGTGGTAGCACTCATATCTGGCTGGTCTGTATTCTCTGTGCACTGGGGCACACTGTCAGAAACAATCGGTTTTGCTACTAGAGCAGTGGGAATAATCAGTTCTTAGGAGCTGAACATGCCAGGGCAGAATCAGTTTCATAGGTGTGGCTTTGTCATTCAAGGCAGAAATTCCGTGTACGTGAATTGTGTGGCTTCAAATAATGTTCATCTGGAGGTATTCTTGCTCTCAGCTACTGCTGAACAGGCTGATAAAACAAACCAGATACTACACAAGTAATTTTATGGCAGATCAATACAATTTCTTATTACTGACTCAGGAATGTTAATTTAATGTTTGTGGTTAGGAGGATATAGATTTACAACAATGTACTCCATGTTTATTTAATAGAGTGTGAGGGGGGGAAAATTACTCTTTCATGCTTGATGCTCAACTAGCATAGAAAACTTACATTTGCATAACTTGATGAATATCATTACAGCTAAGGTTTTTTCCTTATGCTTTGTTGTGTACCAAAGGGAAGGAGCAGTAAAATCCTTAAGAGAGTGATTGTAAAGGTGCTTTAAAGTTCACTTGTTAAAATGTTACAATTATTTTGTACCATCTGATGTGCAGTTAAATGAAAACAGAACGATTCTTCATAGGTTTAGGGATATTTGTGCCGTGTTCTGGATGTCCCTAAAAGCCATTTCAATGTAATGTGATACAACTCTGTCATGGTTCATATTCTTTAAAGAAAGTGGCCCACATGTAAATTGGCTGTGGTTGTGTCCTCAATGTGCCTCCTGATGTCAATAAATTACTTCCTTGGGACCTCTGGCTGCAGATGAAGGCCCTGGGATACAGTCTCCTAATTAATGCTGCTCCATGATATCCAAGGACTGCTTCCATATTATTATTGCTCAAAGTGGTCTGAAAATCTAAGGAAATGATCACACGTACAGATTTGTCTCCAGCCAGTGTGGACATTTCAGTACGTTTGCTTCAGACTCATTGCCTTCCCTTTTCTTTCTGTTCTATCTCGCTTCTTCTCGTGGGACATTTCTCCCGCCTCCTTTAGGTCTGGTAATGAAAGCCTACATATATTCACGCATCATTCTAAAAGGAGAGGCTGTCCTTTCCTTATGTACTTTCTTGGCTCAATGTCGAAGGAAGACAGGGGAGAAAACTACTATAATCCTCCCATTGCTTATAGTGTGAGATGGAAAGACTAGAAGTCCTAGAAATGATGGAAAGGCCACCTGAAAATATTGTAACCTGAAGAGAAGCTTATAAATCCATGGATTAATGTGCTTTGCAGTGAAGTCAGGAAGGTTCTTGTGCGAAGATCCAGTATTTGTGGGGAGTTAAACTGCTTGGACTGAAGTGTCAGTGAAAGACCTGGGAAAAGTTTTAACTGAAGGACAAAAAACATTTGCTAGTGACACAATTATTCAAGTGAAATCCCGTCAAATTGCAGAAGGATTTAATGGTATTAGGTTAGTGGCAGATGCCATAGTTGCTGATGAAAGGGCAGGTAGCAAATCTAGGTTATAATGAGGAAAGAGAAGTAGGGTTCCTTTAAAAGGTAAAGCAGCCAGAAACAGGTAAGAGCAGTAACCCTACACACACTTTGGAGGCAGATACTAGAGATTAGGGTCTCCTTTTCAACACAGAGAGGAGAACCAATGGAGACATTTTAAGTGTACATCCAGTGAGCCAGGAGGCTAAATTTTGGTGATAGCAGATCCACCAGTACTCCACTGGTGGGAATAAATGATGAGTTCTTAGAGTAGAGGAGGTTTTTAGGTAGAATCATAGAATGGTTTAGGTTGGAAGTGACCTCAAAGATCATCCCGTTCGGCCTCCTCTGCCATAGGCAGAGACACCTCCCATTAGAACATGTCACTCAAGGCCTCATCCTACCTGGCCTTGAACACCTCCAGTGAGGGAGCAGCCACAACCTCCCTGGCAACCCTTTCTCAGGGAGTGGTAGAAGTCTATGGGAATGCATACTCTTTGGTGTGTAAAAAGAACAAATAATGACATGAATTTCTGTTGAGACAGGATTATTCAGAACAGACAAAACTAAGGCTGACTGGGAAAGTGCAGAAAGATGAAGGATTAAGTGACAGAAAGAAATTTGCTTTCAGAATGTTATAATAGATGGAAATCTGTTCTCAAGGAGGGAGCACATCACTATTATTGCTCAGAAGGCAATGGAAACATCAGATGGAGTTCTCAGAAACATTAGTTCAATTCTTGACAGCTGTAAAAGAAAAAAAGGAAAAAGCAAGCTGAATATTTAGCAATTTTCAGGAAAGGCATTAAGCATAATACAGGACTCCCTGCTGGAGGTTACATTGGCCTTACATGTGCTCATGTATGCAGTTCTGGGAGTGGTTTGCAGCAGGACATCAGTGTCCCAAGTTCTTACCAGGAGTGTGATGTTGGAGGTGTTTCCTCTTTCTTCAGTCTTTTCAGTTCACCTGGGGGCTTTTTCCCAGTGTTTTCTCATGTGCTTCAACATCTTTTTCTTTCTTCATCCATTTGCAATTCCACATTAGTTCTGATTTCTCCATAACATGGTACCATCTCCATGTGCTAGATACTTGTTCTTTGTCAGCCTTCTCACTGTAGACACAGCTTTTTCCAGCATTCCTTCGTTTCTGCATTCTTTAACAGACTGTGGGTGAGACATTTAAAAGCTTTAGGTTTCCAGTGCCCCAGCCTGTACTCAGCACTGGTTAGGCCACACCTTGAGTCCTGTGTCCACTTCTGTACTCTCAATTTAAGAATGATGTTGAGGTGCTGGAAGGTGTCCAGAGAAGGGCAGCAAGGCTGGTGAGGGACCTGGAGCAAAGCCCTGTGAGGAGAGGCTGAGGGAGCTGGGGATGTGCAGCCTGGAGAAGAGGCAGCTCAGGGGAAACCTCATTGCTGTCTGCAACTACCTGAAAGGAGGTTGTGGCCAGGTGGGGGTTGCTTTCCTCTCCCAGGCACCCAGTGACAGAACAAGAGGACAGTCTCAAACTGTGCCAGGGCAGGTTTAGGCTGGACATTTGGAGGAAGTTCTTCACAGAGAGAGTGATTTGCATTGGAATGGGCTGCCTGAGGAGGTGGTAGAGTCATCATCCCTGAAAGCGTTTAAAGGGAGACTGGATGAGGCACTTAGTGCCATGGTTTAGTTAATTTGCAGGGTTAGCTGATAGGTTGAACTTGATCCTAGGTGTCTTTTCTAGTCTGGTTAATTCTGTGATCCTCCTCTTCACCCTGTGCCTGAACTCCTCTGCACCACATCTTGTGTGTCAATGTGCATGGCCTTGGCCATCACCACTGGGCCTGTGTTCCTCCACACTGCATCAGTACTTCAGTCAGAAGTATTTCAGGCTACACAGGAAAACTCCTCGTTGCTACTGCCTCTATATATCTGTACGTAAAAGTATTTATAACATACAAAACCAAGCAGATACGAAGCAAATTAGGCCCCAGGCACCTGGCCATTAGAAGAGTTCCAGTTGCTGCCAACCCCAGTAAAACCAAAGCTGCCAGCCTTTGGAGGCAAGCTCCTCAAGGAAGCCTGCCAAGCCTCAGTGCTGAGGCAAGCCTGTGAGCTGTTACTAGCAATGGCTGCACTCCATCCTCTGAGTGACAGGACTATGCCCTCTGCATCCAAATTCAGGTGTGTTTTAATTATTTGTTTGTTGGTTGGGGGAGCTTTTGGTCTTTTTTTCCTTTTTTTTTTTTCCCCCCATGGATGAGCTTGCATTTAGGCAGAAAATCAGTGCCTTGGTTTTAAAGTAAACTTTATCTCAAAATAATACATTGTGGGGTGCAATTTCACTCAGGTTTCATAGCTAGATACCTGTTCCTTCTGGTTTGATTTGTGTTGGAATATCAAATTGAATTGAAAAAAGGCAACTCCTAATTATATTGCAAGACAGCTGTTTTCCTAGGTAGGCTTGGTACTAAAGGTGATCTTTCCAAAACAAATAGTTTTGTTATTGCTGCTGCTGGCAGTTCCCTTGACTCTGATAGCAAACCCATTGTGTTTTGTAAGTATAGTTCTGCAGCCTGAGTACAGTTCCATGACTTCAATTATGTGCTCAAGATGAGCGAATAACATTCAAATTTATTATTATCAGACACCAATTGAATGTGTGTATTTAATGATCTTGCAATTGAAGTGTTTGCTCAGCCAAAGATCAAGGAGCTCATGCATCAGTTTAACACCTGCATGAGGATGGCCTTACTTGTCTTTTTAATCTCCAGCTGAAGTCATTGTGTCTTGTACTGCTCATGGTATGCTGTGAGATGGAGAGGGCTGACCCTGGTGGACGGTATCATTGATATCTTAATATGAGAAATATTGACCAATATAATTGATATGCATTAATTGGGTAAATGTCACAATACTTAGTTTGATGCCTTTTTTAAGATCAGCTAAGTACAACTGAATAGGCAATAAGGTTGTTTCTCATTCACTTTTGAAATAAACATGGGGTCTTCTTCTAGTGGGGAAAAAACTGCAGGGAAAACCTCATTCACTATAAGAATTCAGGAGCAAAAAGCAAATAAAGCTAATTGCACCATCATTATATTTGAATACAACTTATTAGCCAACTTTGTGCATTTGTGAAAGGCCTTATTAATGATTTCTAAGTAAGCAGACTTTGCCGTGTTGATATTATCTGTGATGCATTATTGAATCAACAGAAATAAACCTGCTGTCATTAGCCTAATTATTTAGTTATGATGAAACATAATGACTGTTTTAAGTGCAAATAAGATGCAGTTAGCTAACAACTAGCCAAATCAGTGAGGTAGGATAGTGAGGAAATGACTCACAGGAATGGGAAGTAAAATTGAAGAAAAATCACTTTATTAGCAGAAAAATACCCATGAGATTCCATTTCTCACTGTTATGAGTACATCTGAGGGCAAACCATTGGTGATACTGTTTATTAGGTTGGGGTTCTTTTCTTTAAACTTTTCTTCTCTGCCAGAACATCTGTCTGAAGTGAACTCTGAGCCTTCATTGCAGCCTTTGATATGTCAGGTTTGCCAGTGGTTATTGCTGCATCTGTGACTTCTAAAATTATCTACAGATGGGCTGGCTGGAGCCTAGCTGGAGCCTAACTGGAGCCAACTCTCAGAAATTTGGCTGCTGTGCTATCTTTTAGCAGAGCAACCTGGGGCCAGAAACAAGTGCCTGGAAGGTAAAATAACTTTCTGTTATGAGTTAGGGGGAAAAAAGAAATGTCAAGGAAGTTAAATTAACTTCCCAAAAGGTGCTTGTCAGCTGTGTTTGAGGAACAGCTATTTTGAATGTCCAGCCATTTGATTACCTCCTTGATTAAAATAATGTCAATTTTATAACCAGAATACTTACGTGAATAAAGAAGGATATAATAATGAAGAATATACAGTTAAAACTTGTTTCTGGCAATCTACTTAGTAATAGATGTTTTTTGTAACTAAGTGTGTTTGACAGGAGACCATAAGGGCCACAGGCATCCTCTCATAGTTTTATGCAGAAAGCTATCTTCTGCAACATTTTTTCCCCATTATCTCTAAAAATAAGGAAGATGCAGTTGTTTTGTGTGTGGGTTTGGTTGTTTTTTGTTTGTTTGTTTTTTTTGTCACAGCATAAGTGCAAAACTAGTGAAAAGAGTTTTCTCTGTCAACAGGAAAGTGGATACTGTATTGCAGAAGAGAGAATTTTAGAATTAAATTTATTTTAATATCTGTGACTTCATAGTTTATTAATAGATTCACTTTTCTGGTTTATTATTGATTATGTGACTTTCAATATGGGCAAGACTTTTGTGTAATTTTATTCTAGTTCTATTTTAAGTAATTGCAAACTGAAAGATCCTCTCAGTAATGCATATGGAGGAGTCCTTTGCACTCAGTGTTTAAAAACAGGCAAAAAAACTTCCCCAAAATCCAAACAGAGAGAGATAAGGCTTCTACCATTTCTTGCTACTGCTGTCATGTTTTGCCCTTCCAAGTCAAAAGCCTGAGAAGAAGAAGACAATCTAACCAGACACTCTGAGCCACCTGGCAACCAGTCAGAAATGTTTTAAAGTAAACTTGGGTTACGATAAATGTTCACCATAGGTTGAATCTGATCTACAGTAGACTGGAGCATTTAGAGTGCCTGTGGACTGTGCTTGCCCATAGCTAAGAGCACTGGCTTTGTGATTCTTCCAGAGTGTGTCCACTTTGATGTCTGTGTTCTTGGATCAGAAGCAAACGGTAATGTACTGATTTATTGTGGCAAACATCTGCATGAAGCACTTTCCTGCAGTTTGACTGAAGGTTTCTTCTTAATGGCAGAACTTGTAGGTTAATTCTAAGTTCAGAATATTTTTGAGTATTTACAGCATGTTAGCATTCGTCATCTGCTATACTCAGACTCCAAGACTCAAGTGGTGTGAGTACATTTACTTTATTTACTTTCCCTTTTTTTTTTTTTTTTTTTTTTTTTTTGCTAGGTTATTCTCTTAGGGTTTTTTGTAGATTTTTCTGATCTTTGCAGAGTTGATGTAGGAAGTCCATTGGATGTTTTCATATATAGCATGCAGAAAAGAACAAGCTCTCCACCTTATTTGCTAACAGATAATATATGTTACAAGCTGTGTTTATGAGAGCAAATTATCACTTGAGCCAGGATACAAGTGTAGATGGGCTGAAGAGAAGACAATAGTACTGAACATAAGGAGGGCACTAAAGTAGAGATTACAAACTGGGTTTAACCAGCCACGGTGGTGGTGGTGGTATATGGATTGTGCACTGGCAGGTTAGGTTAACCTAGGAAAACAAATATGTAACAAACAGATCCAAGTAGAATTTTTCCGGTTTCTTTCAAAATAGACAAGATAGTTTCAAACGAATTCTGCAAGGAATCTGTTGCTTTCCAGCCTACAGTGACAGATAGTAAGTCCCTGTCTGTAAACAAAAAAAAAAGGTTTTCCACTCAACTCAGTCATAGCTTTATTCTGGACAGAGAGGCTGTGCATTGTTCATCTTGCACCTAAGCCTGAGGGGTTGATATTGGTCCAGCTGCTAAACTGGCGCCTTGCTGCCAAAACAACTCTGGAGAAAGCACACGAGATGTTAAAAACATTCCTGAATTAATGAAAAATTAAATTACATTTAAAACTTCCATTATTTAATGTTGCAGCTTATTGTTTCAAAATTTACAACTGATCTGAAGGCTAAAAAACATGGGCTGCATTTTTTACTTTTATTGCTGCCGGTTTCCCAGGACATTTCTTTCCTTTTGCTGTGTTTTTGTTTTCTATCAGTAAAATTAAGATAATAGTTAAAGAAGCCAAGCATTAACTTTTGTTAGATGCTTTCTTTTATAGACACAAGAAATTGCTTTAAAAACCCCAACACCTTGTATTATATAATGATACTGAATTTGAATTCATACTTCTATAGATTAATACTGAAATTATAATACATTAATATTGTATGCTTTTCTTAGTACCATTTTCTTACTAAAATTAAGTCACACTTTCATAATGCAAATACTTTTCTGATATTTTGTATTTGAATATAATTATTAGGTTAGAATGCAATGTCATTACTTGCACTTCTTGTCCATGCAATATTATGAAAAGCCATACACCAACATTGTTTTTCTGTCTGTCCTGTCAAGGAGCTCATTAATCATCATGTTAACAGCGGTGGCCTTCTTGTGCTGCTCCTGTGTATTTCATTTACCTTTCCTATCGACATGGATCATTTACCTTCTATTTTTATTTAGGTTATCTGGTTCTTTCAATCATTTCTGTACTTTATCTCCCTGTATTTTAACTGAACGGTTTTCTTTCTTCAAGTTCTAAAGTCTTTACAGAACGGGGAAATCTGACCCCCAGGTTATTTAAAAAAACAACAACCAATAATATTCTTTCTCATAAGGACAGTAGATTGAAACTCCGTAAGCAGAAAATGATTTAAGACTTCCTCTATAGAACTGTTCCATGCAGTAATTTTGTGGTTCCAATTTTTTGTTGAGGTTAATGTGCAATTAGTCTACTGTGCAATTTGATAAATCATCTCAGTGTTTACATGTTGGAAAGGCAACCCAGCAACAAAAAGTCAATGTATTTCCAGATTTTTAGCAATAGCTTTCAAAAAAGATGTGATTTGCAAGCCAGCATTGATCTGGGACAGTACGTGGCTCTGGTGCTGACATGACCATTTTCCTTGCACTGAAACCAACTCTCCTTACATCCAGGCAATATTGATCCTCTACTTTGTATGCATGATTTCTTGATTGCCCCCAAAATGCTCTCCCTTAAAGTCTATAAATCTTTTCAGCACTTACCTCACTCTAGGCAAGGCAGGTTCTGTTTCAGCACCTTTCAGCACCCTGCAGCATTTTCCAGCATTGGCCTCTGCATTACTCTCTGTGTCAGCCTACAGTGAACCTCTGGCTCATGAAAGCTAACCAGGTTTCTGTTCTAGAGGATGTGTATGAAGAATGAAAATGCTAATAATTTCAACACTTACTCACAGACTCACAGGATGTCAGGGGCTGGAAGGGACTTTGAAAGATCATCCAGTCCAACTCCACTGCCGGAGCAGGATCACTTACATGTTCATGATCACACATGAACATATCCAGGTGGGCTTTGAATATCTCCAGAGAGGAAGACTCCACAACCACCCTGGTCAGCCTATTCCAGTGTTCTGTCACCCTTACTGTGAAAAAATTCCTCCTCATGTTTCCATGAAACTTCTCATGCCTCAACTTCCACCCATTGCCCCTTGTCTAGTCACTGGGCCTCCAGTCTAGTGTTAGCAGTTCTATAGTGTTACACATCCTGAGGTAGATGTGGTGATTTGTACTTAATTTCTCATTTTCAAGGCTTTTATGTTGCTTTTGGTTTTGCATAAAAGGTAAATAAAACAATGATTCAGTTGATAGAATTGCATGTGGCTTGACACCAGTTGCACAGAGCAGTTTTCCTTCTGAAGAAGGTTAACCTGTAAACTCACAAATCTGACAATCATCATTTTCAAAATAAGAGGAAACACAGCAGAGAGTTCTTGTGACAGCTTTTTGAATCTGATTAATGTTTCATAGACATTATTTACAATATGTATAATAAGATCTTGCATAATTCAAAAGTATGCTATTTGATCTTGCGGCATTTATTGAAATAAGAGTTTCTATAAAATGCATAAACAAATATATCAAACCAGTGGTAGAAGTACTCCAGGGTGAAGTACATCAGCCATCTGAGAACTGTGCTCTAAAATACTACTGATTTTTAGTGGATGTGATTCGAAATACACAATGATCTTTTAAAACCAATTTTCAACTTTCAAATGATTCCTCTATCCTACAAAAAAAAACCATGTTTTTGGTAGCCATAGGGATGGGAGCTGCTAGGGCATAAATAAGCACCATGTCAAGATTTAAGTTATTCTTCAGTAAATACAGCTTGCTGGGCTTAAGTCACAGATCTACAGGATAAACATTCAGTCTTTTGAGAGTCACTCACCATTTGCTCTAGGTGGGGAGAGGGAGTGGAATGCATTCCAAAATTGGATGAAATGCAAACAAAAGGCTTTAAAGGCAATCCTTCTTTCTTGAGCAGGCACAAGGCAGGCCACACTTAAAGTTCTGTGTCCAGTTCTGCCCTCCCCAGTAGAAGAGAGGGAGTCCAACAGAGGGCCACAAATATGGGGCACATGGGGGATTTGTCCTGTGAGAAAAGGCGGAAAGAGTTGAGACTGTTTAGCCTGGACAAGTAAAGATTCAAGGGGAATCTCCTTAATGTATCTGAATAGCTGAAGGCAGGGTACAATGAAGGCAGAGCCCAGGCTCTGCTCAGTGTTGTCTGGTGACAGAACAAGAGATGGTGGGCACAGAATGAAATGCAGGAGCTTCACCCAGAACACCAGGAAACAGTTTTCTACTAGGAGGGTGACTGAGCATTGACACAGGTTGCCCAGGGAAGTTCTAGGGTCTCCGACCCTAGAACTATTAAAAAGCTGGACATGGTCTTGGCAAAGCATCTATAGGTGGCCTTGCTTGAGCAGGTTAAGTTGGACCAGAAGTCCTTTCTGTCCTCAACCAGCCTGTGATTTAACAATGTGAAAGTGACAATATTACAGGTTAATATGCATCTTTCATTCATTCTCTTTAAGGTCTGATGCCTCTTCTTGCATAACTATTAAACACTTAAGTGGAGATGCAGGAAGAGAAAAGGAAAGGAGAGAATTTTCTTTTACAGAGGGTAGTGAATGACTTAATTCACTTAATTAAATTAGCTAATAGTCATAATCATTTATAGCAGCAACTGCCCTTCCCAGTGTCATCTCATATCATGTTGTAAAGGGTAGGTAGCGTCTGTGCCACCAGATTTAATCTTTTCCTTATGTGAAGACTGAACTTTGAATTTAAATGAGAAGAAAATACCCTGATCCAGACAAGGAATTCAATGCAAGCTTCCTAACAGTAAGCATCATTTAGTGCCAAGGAGAGATCTCCATTGTTGGATATCATTTAAAAAGGAAGGGGTGGGTGGAAGGAAGCAAGAAAAAAGGCCAGCTTTATCCAGGACAGCAGGAAAAAATCTACACCTCTTGGAGCAGTTGAATGGAGTATGTAAATCTCAAGGTGCCATCTGCCCTTGTTTAAACACTTCTCTGAAGACAAGTTCTGGGATTCTGCTGGAAATTTACATTGTCAGCTGAATGCATGGAAAAGATAACAACATTCCCATGCAGAACTCAGGAGGATCAAAACTGTTCTAAAGCAAAATACAACCCAAGTAAAAGTTTGGGCACTGTAGTCTAGTGTAGCCAAGCTGATTAGTTCTTTGTTTTCACTCCTACCTGCCCTGCTTGCAAGCAACACTTCTCTGAAAAAAAGGATTTTTCATTCTGCTGCTTTCCTTGCTGTGCTAATCACCTGTATCTGAAAATATATCTTCAGAATTGTTTTATTGTGACAGGTCAGCAGATAAAAGCTGGATACCAGGGGGTAAATGGCACTGACTAATAGGCTTGCTTTCTGTAACCCAAGCAATATTCCAGAAAAAATCCCTCAGTTCATCATTGGTGTTAGGTTTGAAAATATTACTGGAAAATGAAGTCCTATACTTTGTTACTGGAGGTGAGATTTTGTCTTACATTCTGCTTTTCGTGTTTCTCAGTTAATTTATGTGATAATTACCACCCCAGTTGACTGACCAAAATCTTTAATGATAAAACTATAGGAACCTAGGCACCATGGGGAGATGGAGCTATTAGTGTCTTTATGTGTGAGAGACACAGAGAGTGCTTTGCCTGCAATTTTTTTTCATTGTCATGTAGCACAGAGGTACACAGTGGTAGTGCATGGATCACAAAATGCTTTCTGCTCCTCTATTCTAGGTGGTGGATGCTGTTTTATACCCAATGTGTGTCATTCTTGAAACTGCCAATTTCACCAGTTTCTCATCTGCATTCTTGCAGTATCTCATACTCTAAATGGGAGGACAAAGCCTTGCCAAGAGATGCTGTCCTCGTATAGGAGTGTATCAGAACTTTATGGGCTGTTAGAGGTCTGAAATTCACAGAGGTATGGTGATGGGCTCAAAAGACATAGTTGGACGTATTTCTTTTTCATGCTTGATGGCTCATGGTACTGTCCTCTATGTTATCTGTAAAAGGGGATTTCCCAGGTTGAACTTAAATATTACCAAATTGTCGATGCACTTTAAGCATGCATTAATGGTTTGTTTGTGAATATCTGTCTTTAACATAACCGCTAACAATCTGGGCCTGCTAAGGAAAGAGTATGGTTAATATCTCACATTTGCTTAATACCAACGCAATTTATAATAATCTGCTTTATTTAGATACATTTTTTGGGCAAATTTAGTGTAGTAGAGCAGAAAGTATGTAGTAATTTCTGTGACTTAGGGGTGACTGGTTTGAAAATGTTGTCCTTGCCAGTAGGAAAAAAAAAAAAGTTTTATGAAAGCACTGAGGCATTAGTTGATTCAGAACAATAAAATGGCAGCTTCAACAAAAAAATTCTTCACTGTGGAGTCCACACATCTAAAGCAGAATCCAGAATTTCCTGCTATTTTCCACTGGGGCTTAAATTAACACTCTTGATAGTAAAATTCTGGAATACATATGAGTTTGAAGATAATATGCTTTTCGCTGCTGACTGGATCAAGCAGCTTACCTGACTGAAAATTAATCCTCTTTTGTAAAGTTAGATCTTGTTCTCATCAACTTGCCCTAATGCAGCTGACTGTGCAGCTGTGGGACCACTAACACTGAAATACAGGAATACAAAACCAGTGCTGAGAGCACAGGAAAGGGCAGCCATGCTGACAGGGTGACTCTAGCTCTATCCAAGATACAGGCTTTGAATCTCAGCATAGTGTTAGGAAAATCAGCAAAGGGCTGGTGCATCCTGTTTCCATGTTCCTAGAGCCTTTTCTGCTGGAAAAAAAAAAAGTGTCACCAGCATGGATGACCTTGAAATCACAATTTTACACAGCCAGTCAGGGACTCAAGACATTGATGGGCAAAGCTGATATCAGCTTAGGTTTACTTCTAAAATCGACAATGTCTTTGCAGCAGCCAGTCCATGATAGCCAGAGTTTCAAAAGCAGGACTGCATACACAGAGCAGAGATAAGAAAGGTTTTCTTTGAGAGACTTTATGAGAGTAGTCGTTTATTTGGCATAATTTTTTGTTAGAGATGCCAGAAGCCTTTCTGAGACAACAAGGCGTGAAATTTACCTCCAGCTTGGCATCCTTTCTGTGTTTACTCAGTTTGGTAGGGAGGCAGACAATTAAATAATGCAAAGTGATTTTTAACAAATTTACCATGCCTTATGTAGTTGGTATCTTCTACGAGCACTCACTCTGGTTGTCTTAATTTTTTTTTTTTTTTTTTTTTNTATGTGAATTTTTTTCCTCTGTGTAAAACCAAACCAAAAAAAAAAAAAATTCAGCACCTTACTCTGAGTGAAACAATTAATTGTCAACAAGCATGAGATGTTGACTTTTCCTGCCAGACTCCAGTGAGTACAGCTGAGGGACTGGCAAGGTATAGTAGCATTCCCTGGAGAGCTATTTCTCCCTAACTGTGGGTTGCAGGTAATAAAAGTAGGTGTTCATTTGTGGGAAAGAAAGAGTCAAACTCCTTCAGTTTCTTTGATTCATGGAGCCACCAGCTGTAAGTATGCTCAGTCTGTTCTTTGAGGATGCTCCAAATTGTGTGTTGGCATTTCTTAGCTAGTTTCTGGTTTTAAAACAAACAAATGTATCACCCCAGCTCCAACACATCATAGCTAGTTAATCCAAGGCAAACACCAACATCTCCATCCTTGTGGGGAAAGACATATCACAACCATAAAATAAGTTGTACCAATACAGTCTTTTTATTAATGTTTCAGCTGTGGTTCTTTCCTCCCACTGTCATCCTTCTATCACCAAAGAGAGAAATACCATGTGAAGGAAGAGGTGTACTTTGGTACCCTAGGAAAACACTGTAGTAAAGAGCTGTTTCTGATATATTCAGGTTCTCACTGGGCCTGGCTGCTTTTAATACTTCTGAAAAAGCATCAAAGCCTAAAGGATGAAACAGAGGGAGAGAATAAGCTCAATATTGTTAGAGCTGACTTTTTCTTGAGGCTGTTTTCACACTTCCTCAGGCAATAAGATTAAAAAAAAGAATAACAGTCTCTAGCATGAAGCCCACTTCTTCAGTCTGATAAGATAAATCTAGACAGGCCAAGAAATCTTTATTTCTCCTCAGTTATTGGTTCACATCTCATGTTCATAGATTAAAGTAGGAATTGATCTTTGCTTTCAGAGGAAGAATTTTTGCAGTTTTGATTGCCAAACATGGGTTAATTTACTTGGTTCTTTTTCTTGCTCAATGAGTGGTGCTTGTTTGTTGTGGTTTTTTTTCCTAAGCTCATGATAAAACGTCTCTTAATTTTGCTGTAAAGATTTTTTTTTCCCTATAGAGTACTCAACATTAGCATGAAAATATAAATTGCATGTACTTTTCAGTTATGTAGGTACTAATCTAATCTTATCACTTCAGTTTGCAAGATAATGTATTTCCTCTCTCAGTACTGGATTTAGACTTACTTTTGAAAAGAGTATGAAGGAAAAAAAGGAGATAGGAGACAGAACTTTGCTAACTTGAAGCTGAAAGAACACGAAGGATTTGTCCTCCTCTTTGTATTCATAGGCATACATAAGTAACCTTCTGGCAGGAGGGAGGCCAGGAACAAGTGCAAAAATACGTTTGTAATGACCTTTGCTACTAAAATTAACATGTGCCTCCTGCACCTGTTCAGAAATGGTGTAGCATTCTTATGCTTGACTTCAGAAAAACTGGGTAATTAAGCAGTACATTCATTGAAGGTCAGCTCTGAATTACTAGTTCATTAAATTATTTGTCATGCTGAATGTTACTCCTGGTCACCAGAAATACTGAATTCAAACACAGAGCAGAGCAATCGAGTCTAGTTCTTGTGCTGTCTTTGCTGGAGAACTTTGTGTCTTGAGTTGTTAGGTCACACGACAGGAAGAACCCTTGTGCTCAGCACAGCAAACACTTGTTAGCACAGGGATCAGTTAGAGGTGGTGTGCTTAGAAACCTCTTAGGAATGTGCTGCTTGCTCATCCTTCATGATATTCATATAATAGCATAATTGTCTTCTTCAGGTCCTGGAAAATTAGTTTATGTTGAGAAGGATTTCTCATGTGCTGTCATACCATTTACATCAGCTACAAAAAGAACCTGTGTCTTTTCATTATAATTTTACGTGGTGGTAAAAGGACAGAGACAGAACAAATTATGACTTAGACACCCCCAAATTTAAAGCACTTGCTGAAACAAATCCAATTATGAAATATGTAATTAAAAATGACTGTGAATACTGCAGCCTATTCTGAGATGTGAACTATTTGCATCAGATTTCCTTGCAAATGAGAGGCTTCAGAGTAGAATAGAGGCAATACAGTATGACCTGTGTGATTTCTCTTAGGTTTCCAGCCCTGCTCTTTAGCTTCACTCTCCTGTAAGGTACGGAAACTGGAACTTACTGGTTTTGATCTGGCAGCATTTGCTACTTGCGGAACCTCAGCAGAACTTCCATTTAAGAGTCAACCCTTATTATTTCAAGGTAGCTGGCAGTGTAGAGTTATACTGCAACCTGTGCTAATACACCCTCCATTCCATCTGAAAGTGGCAGTTGCAAGGATGGCTCTGACCCCTTGCAGCATCAGTCCAAAAGAGTGTGACGTCATTCTGTCCCTCCAGGACTCCTGCCAGCATTGCAGCTGTGCTTGCAGAGAGGCAGACATGAGCCACTGGACCATTGTGGCAGACATGAGCCACTGGGCCAGTTTCTCCAGCATTGTGCATGCCTTGATTAGAACTGATCAAAACAGCTGGGAGACCTCTCCAATATTTCTCACTTTGTACATGTAATGAAACTCTCACATTGGTAATTGCTAGGAGATTAAACCATTTCAGAGGCACATTCAGTGAATACTAATATCCTGCTCTTGGAAGGAGAGGACATTAGGATAACTGGGAAGGGAATGAAGATGAAAGATTTATCTATGTTCAGGGACTGTATACAAGGGATTTTCCTCTGTATCAAGGGAAAATCTCATCTGTTGAAAGCACCCAGCGTGGGATTTTTGTAGGTCATGTCAGTCTACAGGAGCCTCTCTAACAAAGAATCACCATTGCATGACAGTTCTTGTGAAGCAGTTCAGTCCTGGACTTCAAACTGTTCTTGAGGGGCCTTGGTTCACCTTATTATTTGAATGCTTTTGGCTGTTGTATTTATAGAGGGGAGGTACTTGCACGGAAAAGCACACTGAAGTTGCTTTAGTCTTTATGTTCTTTCTGCTCTGACCTAAGGACACAAGTTCAGGTTATATTGCCTTCAAAAGCCCTGCCAGGGAAAAAAAAAACAACCAAACAAACAACAACAAACAACAAAACAAATAACAGCAGCAACAAAAAAACCAAACAAACAAAACATAAGCCAACAAAAATCCCCCAAAACTGAAAAAGGACAGAACAAACAAGGTGCAAATTTTATATGACATTCTGGGTTCTTTCAAAAAATGAACATTTGGCCAAAGGCTCTTTTTTTTTTTTTTTTTGTGAATATCCCACTTTACAATGAGATCAGTGTGGAAGGAAGGAAGATGCTGTTCTACTAGAGCATTCCTGACTCAAGCACAAGGAAACTTCCAAGGCTCTGAGTGTTTGGTTGCCTGAGTAAGCTTTGTCATGGCCATTATACTTTTTGGATAGTCTTTTAATACCATGTGTTTTTCAGGGCAATGTTATAATTTTCCAGTCAAAACTGCAGTGGAATAGAGAATGTCAATGCACACAGCAGTGAGTTCTGTCTCTGCTGGACAGAGACATTGAGCAGCACAAGGTGGCAGCTACTGCTCTGTTCTCCTGACCATCTTACACTGTAGATGGCAAGCTCTTGCAGATGGCATCTCATGATGGTCAATACCGTAACTGCAATTTGGTTTTTTGTACACAAAGAATATGAGGGACAGGCTAAGTAGAAGACTTTTTGAAGTGCATTGTGCTACAGTGTAGATGTTGGCGTAGCCCAAAGCCCAGGTGTTAGTAAATACCTTCTGTATAACAGAAGAAAATACATAGCATGGACAAGAGGATAAAGAAGTGGTCACAAACAATTGAATATTGAGATCAGTAGATAGACTACACAAATGAACAACTTCTTTGTCTGCTTTCTTGAATAAGAATGGTAAAGTTTATTAGTGTGTTTTCAGGCAAAGATGTGTCCACACACAAAATCAATTGCTTTTGGAAATGGTATTAAGCCAAAGTAGAAAAGTGTATTTTAGCTGGTCCAAAAAGCAGAAACTTGAGAAAAATCTTCTCAAGGCTCTCTGGAGAGAGATGGGTTTTCTGGGACTTTACGTCTGAGTTAATGTCCATTAGAAATTCCTAAGTTCTATAAGACTCCTAAATTATCTGTATCTTATGAAGGTAAAATGAAAATGTAAGTTTTCATTTATGTATATTAAAATTACAACCGAGCCCCATAGTTTTACAGAAGTGCCTCAGTCCCATAAAAATTGAGAGAAATAAGGTATTTAGAATATCTTTGTGGAAAAATCTTACAAGATGAGGTTTATAATGGACAATTTAATGAAAGCACTGCTGTGTGTGCAACAACTGTCAGAAAAAAAAAGGCAAGCCTTGGAACAAAACAGCATAGTGCGCAGTTCTGAAGATTTAATATGTTATGAAATCAATTTGGGAGGTATTCTTATTCTGCCGTAGAATGCTAACAAAATGTCATTCAGTTAAATTGGATGAAAGCAGATATAAAACTGAGGAAAGAGACAGTGTGAGATATAGCATGAAATTATTCTACAGTACTCAGCACAGCAAGATGTCATCACTGTTGCATTTTTTGAGCTGCCTCCGTGCTCATCAGTGGTATAGGAGTACCTGAATGAACAGCAAACATCATACAGGGTAGAAGCATAGAAGATAGAAGCTGTCTGTGTAGCGTCATCAGATGTTCTGTCTCTTGCTGCTTGTGGATAATTCTGCTGTGGTGACCATGACAGGCGTGGCATCCTCTACATCTGCCCTTCTGAGTCTGTGACATAGACTGGGACTTGACCTAACCTGTGGTTTTACGTTTGCCACTCACATCCCAGTGCTGCTGGATGCTTGGCTTTAAGATGACTCATCTTTAAGAAGAAGGAAAGAAGACAGCAGGTCCAGGAGTGTCTGGGAGCGATTGGTTACCTCAGAAAAATCACCTGAAAGTAGCACTGACTGTTAGATTGTAAAAATGTAATTTATCTATTTTGCAGTATTTTCTGAAATGGCCCTGTTATCTAGATGTATAAAAATGGAGGTAAATGTTTTATACGTGTATGTAAAACCTGAAATATGCTAATGAAAATTAGATGTATGCCAGTTCTGACAGTAAGTAACTGACAGGCAATAGGAAGTAGTATTGCTGTAGGGAATTTGTCTCTTCACCTTTATATTTTCAGTGGATTATCCAAAAGCTGCTGCTGTAACTGAACCACTTTTCCAATGTCACGACCAGTACTGATGTTCTTGATATCTTGGACAGTATTTCTACTGAAAACTATGAGGACGTGGCTGGTGAACATCTCTGTTCTAAGGACAGATAACTGGAAACTTATGCTGCAAGTAACAGTTGTCTGGAATTTCACAATGAGTCAACATATACAAGCACATTTACTTCTGTCATGTTCTTTATATTTGCAACTGACTTCTAAATGCTATGAGAAGCGTTGCTTAAAGAAATTTCTACCTGGGTAGAAGAAAATTTTGCTATGAATTTTTCAGGAAATCCAGCTGTGATTAATCTCTGTTTATAGCTGAAGTTTGTGTTGCCACAAAATCCCTTTTTTTTCCCCTCTGTTAAAGAAATTACTTTGTAGAAAAGTGCCTCTGGAGATGACAGCAAAAACACATCTGAAATACTCAGTTAGTTAAAATGTTGTTATTCTTAGCTTCTTGTTTCCTGGAGTTGGAACACTGCTGCTCTAAAAGGTTGTGGAGTCTACTTCTCTGGAAACTTTCAAAGCCAACTTGGATGTCTTCCTGTGTGACATGCCCTAGGTGATCCTCCTTTGGTGGCAGGTGGTTGGACCCAATTTGATCTGGAGGTCCCTTTCAACCTCAACATTCTGTGATTTGATTCTGTAACAATTATATAGATGTATATAGTGACAAGAGAGTTTAAATACTTCATTAAGGAGTTAGCCGCAAGAAGGTCTTGTGACTTTCAAGTCCTAAATCTTGTGGTGTTTGAGTCTTGCTAGAGAATCCGAAAGTGAGTCCTTCTACACTTGCTCAGTCTCTGTTCATGGAATGAAACGGCAGTTTATGAAGCTGTTAATTCATATCAGATCTAAAACTGACTGCAGTTAAATGTAACTAATTTAACAATAACATAGTTTCATTGTATTGTATGTCAAGGAAGACCTAAAAAAAAGGAAGCAGCATTGATTTATATGGCTTGTGTGTGCAGAATGTGTTGCTGATCCCAGCTGGGCCATGAAGGGTGTCAGCATTCCATATTAGTAGAGAGGCACTGCAGACCTGACCCAGCATAATATGCTGGCAAGACTTAAGTGCCTTTTGAAAGTATAGAATCACATTTTAAGCCAAGGTTTAAAGGTAAGTCTGTATAATATATAGAAAATAAAAATTGTGTAGTGAGAAGACAGAAAGATTCAGGATAGAGGTCAGACAAAGAATTTCCTTAACATCAGAAATGCTTTAAGTATTTAAAATACAAAATGCAATATGGTTAAGTCCAAGGATATAGAAAATGACAGGCATTTTTGTGGGTGGGGGGAGAATTACTTGTGAGTTTTTTAGTTATACACTGCAAATTAATCTCTCTCAAAAATGGCTCTGCTGTCCCAGGTGAAATATAATGGTGGAAGCTTAGCCTATGATGACTGATGCAAACAAAAATGAGTCAACAGCTTGAGAGCAAATGTATTATAATATGACTTGGGCTGGGAGCTGGTAAAAACTGTGGTTTTGGACTATGGATAAGAAACCACCTTATTTGTAACAAATGAGGCCATTCCCAATGGAAAGGGGAGAACAGAAGTTGTTTCTGCAACTTGGTCTGAAAATAAGTCCAGGGTGCTGGATACAAGGGTTCAAATCTTAACTTTGAATTGGATCCAAGAAAAGTAATAAAATCAAAATTGTTCAAATAATAAGAGAAGAAAACTCCCTTCTGTGCTCACACTCCTTATTTAAATATTCCTTAAACCAGCATTTCCCTCTTTTACCTGTGCTGCTGAGTTTTTAATGCATCTATTTAAATGCAAATTTTGACTTTTGGACTGTAATCATAAAAATGTTTGACACTAAATTTTTTATCAGAAAAGTAATTTTATACAGAAGCAGTAATGGAGTGGTAGGCCACAAATACCAGAATGATGCATGGCTCACCCCATTCCCCAATGTGGAGAAGCCTCCTCTCTAATGTCATCTGATGAACATGATTGTTTCCTGAATGCTCCCACTTACTTGAATAGGTATGGTGCTAATACTTTTAAATTATGCTTTGTGTGCTACATCCTCCCTAAGGGCCTTTATTTCTTTCTGGCAGTCATGATGAAGTGAAAACTGCATCTTAGGAAAGGAAGGCTTTCCTCCAGCCTAACATTTGTCTCTTCTTCATAATGAGGCTTAGTACAGGAGACTTTACTCTGGGTAGCAGAACATTTTGCCATTGCAACGTAAAATAAACTGCAGATTACTCTTTAGTTGGTGCTGAGTGTGTCATTTGTGTTTCATCTTTTCCCAACCACTTGCAGACACTTCTGGCCCTCATTAGCACCACTGTCTGGAGTTATGGTGGCCAACAGCCATGGTGTGTCTGCCAGGACCACAGCTGTGGAGCAGGACTACAGCTGCTCGTGGTGTCTGAGCTCCAGCTGCAGCAGACGAGGCCACATTTGCCAGAATTGCTTTCCTGTCTGCCTTGATATGATTGATATGGCAGTGGTTAGTGATGAAGAGATTAGTCACAACAACATCAGACTACCTTCAGCTTGTGGTCTGGTACAGCACAATGATGGCACTGCAACCACATCTGCTGCTACGGTCGTACTAGTCAAAGGTTCTGCTTTAAGAAGGCTTCTTTTCCTCTATTGGCTGGTCACTCACAGAAGACGTAGCAGAGTATCGTGAAAGGAGTGGTAATCCTAGTCTTGACTTTTGAGGGATCCAGAGTTTAGAATATCTAAACATATATCCATTTTAAAGAAACACTATCTACATACATCAAGTAGAATCTGTGCCTTATTGTAATAACAAGCTTATATTTACTTAAGTCTAGTAGTAAGTGAATAGAGGTGACTGCTTTTCTTTTACTTATTGTTTAAAATAATTTTCCTATTATCATGGTGAGGATAAATATGAAATGTCAGATCTTTTATTGTACTAGCAGTTAAAGAACAGAACATGCCTTAGGTTCTGCACATTCTGCATTTTATGTTCCCTAGATGCCCTTGTCATTAATTACGTACTTCAGATTCCAAATGATAGAGATCTGAAGGGCACTGTGCTACATTTTAATTTTCATCATTCTATCTATTTCTTGACTGGGGATGGATTACAAAGTATTACTGAAGACTTGAGCAGTATTGAAGCCATTTTAAAAAATAGCAGTAACATATCAGGTGTATCAAATAGTCAGATTCCTAGCTGTTTGTCAAAGAACAAGTAATTTGTAAGGGGGGGAAGTCTTAGCATTTGAACCAAAAAGCTATTTGAATGCATTGAGACTCAGGAGAAATGATTTCTCACACACTCTATTCAGTAAGTTCATTGCTGTTTTACCTGCTCACTGAAATGTTCATGGGGACTGTTTCATTGCAGTTCATCTCTCCTGATTGGTTTTGCTTTGCTCTGGTAAGATTTGTTTATTCTCTGACGCTAAGGCTGAAGTGTGCTGCATGATTAATCTGGCTGTTCAAGGTTAACCAACTTCTTATGCCGAAATAGAGTTTTATGGAACACATTTTAAGGTTTTGAAAATGCTGGATGCTATCTTACTTCGAAAAAAAAAAATATTTGAGTTCAGTTGTCATCATACCTTTAGTGAGATTAAGATTTTGCTCTCTCTTCCCTTCTTTCTCCATGTGTGACTATATATAAACAAACTGATCTTTTTTTTTTTCCCCTGTGAAGCACTATATAACCCTTTCTGCCTTATTTGTGTGCAAGCCAGCAAATGTCCCGAGTATGGATGTGGGGTGCTTTATTTTTAAAGTGCTTATTTAATTCATCTGACACTTATGAGTAAATGTTTGTGTACTGAAAAATAAACATTTGTATATTTGGAAATACCACAATAGTGGTTCTCAGCCCAAATTCTAGTCAGCCTTTTCTTCCTTAAGCACTAAGCAAGTTTCATAGCATAATCAGGCTTTTTAAAAAATTATAAACTTAATACTGGAAGTTAATTCTAAACTTCATCAAGATAAATGCTCAATGTCACATATGCACAAACTAGATTTCCTGTAGAATGTTTTGATCCAAGTCAGGCAGCCTTGAGAAAGTTCCTCTTCGTTTGTGCTAGCCTTTTATATTTTGATCAATTTTATGGCCTTAGTTTCCAGGTACTTTATTCACATGTCTGGATATTGCAAGTGAACATATTCTTAGTCATCAAAGCATGTGAATGCTTTGGCCTATGAGTTCAGTCCAGAGTTCTGGAACTCTTATGTTCATGTAACACTGGGACTATAGCCTTCATCTCCCAGTGTCCAGGAGAATTTCACATCATGAGTTGTTCACATTAGCCAGGGCACCAGACTTACGACAATTAGCATTCCTGACCCTCTTTGTTATGTTCTGCCTTTTAAATTACCTAAGTTCTAACCTTTTAATAAATTCTCCCATTTTGGCTGTGGTGTACCTGTACATGGGATGGAAGTGGGAGAAACAGGTTCACAGTACCTAAAGCCAAATTAGGGTCATAGCCCAGATGAAATCTGGAAAAAAAAGAAATCATAAGAGGAAGACAGAACTGTTTTTATTAGTGGTTTATCCTCTCTTGGTGACCTAGATACCTGTGCTGATCCTGGGGAAAGGGGAAGTGTGTTATTACCAAGCAGTAAGGGAAGCTATTTGTGCTGATCATGGGCTGCAGGGGAAGCAGAAGCAAAAATGAAATGCTGTTTAAATTGACAGTGTGATAAGGGAGCTTGCACATAGCACCTTCATACTGTATTATGGTGTTTGAGACCTGTTTTAAGGTATTCAGCATACAGTTGATCTCATGCATTTTTTTAAAGATTTGCCAATATTTTATTTCAGAGATAGAAAGTATAAGCAAATAGATTGTTAGGGGCAGCACATCTATCACCTGGTATATGAAAGGAGATAAATATGAAGGCCTGGGTTCAAATTTGTGGTGCTTGTTCCCTTGCCAAGGTATTGTTCAAGTTAATTGCTTGAGGGATTGCACATCTAAATAACCCCCGCACGATTTGATAGAACCCACAGCTCAAATTGCTTACAGTAGTTACTGTGCCAGCCACAGCACTGGCCAGTGTCAGTGCTTAGCATCTACACAGTGCTGAAAGTTAGGCTGAATGGGTGTCAGTACTGAAAAGAGTTTGTGAACTCCATAGCGCCACACAGATGTCACAGTCTATGGGACAGAAGAGTGATGGGTGGGCATTTATTTAGAAAGGCAGGACGTGCACATTAAGATGATAGTCACATCAGCTTCTGCCTTTAAGTGGCTTCTGTGGCTTTGATATCCTTAGCTGAAAATAAGGAGGCAGGAGGACTGAAGTCACTGAAAGTGGAATATTTCTTTTTCCTAGAAGGCCCCCACAAGGCATTGCTGGATTTATGCCCTTCTAGCAAAGCTGAGTTGTTTCTATTATTATGCTTTTGCTGCTGTCAACTGGACTTTGTAGAAGTCCACTTACCACAGGTAACATTTCACTAGTAAGGGAAAGAGTCACCATAAGTACAAGGGGGTCTGAAGGAAAGAGCAATTTCTGAAGAGACAGATTCTAGAAATAAAATATTTACTTCCACTTTAGTGCTAGTTCTGTTATAGCTATACATCTGAATCCCGTGCCATAACTCATCTGAGATGGTGATTTTATAAAACTGATGCTAGGGAAAAAAAAAAACAAAACCACAAAACACTCAAAGTGAATGAAAGTCTAAATCTTAAGTTATCACACAAATATTTGCTATTTGTCTATCTGTCTGTGACACCTTACAGATAATCAATATCTGCTTGCTAGAAAAACCCTGTTGCTCTGGAGAAATACAGTATTTAGTACAGCTAGAAATATCTGTAATAGATGACAGCTCACTGGACGTGACTGCATTTGGGTGCTTGGCTAAGGACAAGAGCAGATGAATATTTCTTCATAACTGAATAGTCAAGAGACTTGGAAAGCAAGAGCAAAACATTTCTGTGCAAAGCTTTGTTTTCTTGGACAGAGTACAAGGGGCTGCAAGGAGTAGGCAGGACTCTCTGCTCTCAGTTGCCCTGCTGCTGATTTTTCTGTTGAAGTGCTTTCATTTTGTTGTTGAGGTTTGGAAGAAATTCAGTTTTAGTTGCTTGGTGATCAACAGTCTGTTGTGTGGTGCTCCTGTCTTTGTGCTTGAAGTTTTTCCTCCTTGTGGGCCTTTCAGTTGTGATTTGGGACTTTTCATAGGGTTCATTTTGGTGGTCTTTGGTGGAAAGAATATCTAAACTAGAGATTCTACAGACAACTAATGTAGATATTTTGAAAGGTTCCTAGAAACACATTCGCATTGCAGCAAAATAATCATGTGGAAAGTAATTTGGTTTGGGTTTTTTTTTTTTTAATTACTCATGAGCATACTAACGTGAGGAAAATTTATGTTTGATGTTGAGTTTCCATGTATTAACTCATCTCAACATTCAGTTTTTTTCCTATTGTTGCATGCTGTTCCTTTCACCTCCTCATGACTGTTTGGGACAGAAAGGTTTAGGGAACTCTATTAAACCGTGGTCAAGTCCAAAACAGTGATAAATGGAGGCACTGAATATCATAAATTGTAAAGCCTTGAGTTGGCAGAGCATCTTTAATCTTTTGGAAGGTAAGTTTGCAAGTTAATTGCTGGATTTCATAGATTTTATAAGTACATCAATATAATGAATTTTTGACATGCTGAGGGAACAGTAAACAAATTCAGTTTTGAATTTTAACAAGCACCATTGATTGTTAATTTGTCTGCTTTGGACTTATGAGATCTGGAGATGGCTGCGAGGTAATCCACACTCCTGAGTATGCTACTATCTGCATAAATACCAATTCTGTGATGGAAGCAACTGTGTCATTAGTTCAGTGTTAAATTGGATAAATAATAAATGAAAATGCAGTGCTTCATTAAAACTGTAAGCAAAGGCAGAGGGGAAGAAGATATCTTTACCTAGTGTCATGGAATATGTTCCATTGGGTTTTGTTTATTTTAGCTGAAATTTGGGTGATGCTGTGACACCATAGAATCAGCAGATTACAGTAGAAATCCACAGTGGTATGCCAGAAGTGTAACTACTTCAGTTTGTATAGATGAACACTTTGAGTCTGACATTTATTACTGGCTCTGTCCAAATCTCAGTGTTAACTCCTCACTAATGCTCTGTCCCAAAGATACCAGTGACAGTCATTGGTATGCACAAGGGTTAACTGTATGTATTAGCTCAGCTTTCGTTCAGGTCATATGGTCACCCAGAAAATAGCCAAAATGCTTCATACAGAAGCCAGGAATATTTAGTAGCTTTTAATTTGTGATTAGAAACTGTTGATCATTGTCTAGCTCTAATATAGATTGCAGACTACTGATTGAACCTGGAATGGAAGAGATGTTGTCTTTTAAAGTCATCCTGTCATCAGTGTCTTTCAAATTCCTGTAGAGTGCAATTCACAGTTTCAGAAAAGCCTGTTTGCATCTTTTTTCACTGTTCCTACCTGTCAAAAAGTTACTGCTTATGTCTCAAAGAAAAGAATTAAAAGTGCTGTGAGAGAACAAGCAGCTCTCTGCACAAATAGATGGGACCAGTTCTGCATGAGAAGTAGTGCTGAACTTTGTAGGAAGAGTATTTTGAACAGGTCCAGTTGATAAGCACTCCAGAATCAATATTTCATGTTATTCTGCTATACAAATATAACACTGATAGTGGCAGCACTACAAGAGGCTTGAAACAAGTCAATGTCACAGGCAGTTAGCATTCAGTCTGCGTGTCTTGGAGGCAGTTACTGGATCTCTTGCTGTTATTTGGTCAGGGCACTGTATGATTGAACAGTAACACCAGCCATGCTTATAGCACCTTTAGAGAAGGCTTTCTAACCTTCTTCCCTCTTTCCTGCAGCTGTGCTGTAAAATCTCTATGGGGAGACTGATGCTGGGTTTTATTCTGTTCCTCAAACTGAATCACTGTGTCTGAAGGAGCGATTGATTTTAATTCCTTTAAATCAAAATTTGTTGCTGGTCTTGAAATAATGGACCAACTGCAAATACTATGCTTAGGGAATTTGCTTTGGGTTGGAATCAGATAATTCTCACAACAAAGGCTCTGGAAATTCTCTGAAAGGAAGGTGGGTACTCTTTGGCATTGGTATTTATAAGTTAGATGATGGAGCAGTGGCAAGATGGAATAATGAATTGGCAGGAAGTCAGAGAAATTAGAGGGACATAAGTGTGCTTATGCCCTTATTGTTGTGGGTTTTTTGACATTTAAAGTGGTTTGCAACTCTTTTTTTATTAGAGCTGATGCCAGACAATCAGTCACCCTAGCACAGCGGTTCTATGCCTAACCTTTAGTAATGCTACTAATAATTGATGTGCAGCAGCAGAATTTATAAATGAAATTAGCTCCCCAAAGTTTAAGTATGACTGTGATTGAAGTAGTAATGATAGAGTTCATGCAAGTCTGTTTGCCATTTATCTAAATGTGTCATTACTGACAGTGCTTTTCCCTTAACATTTTGTTATCCTTATTCATGTCATTGTTATCATGTCCTCTTAGATACCTGCAAATTATACTGCCTCTCATCTCCTCTGATCCTTCCTTCCCACCTCTATACCTCATTCTTTGGAATTAATTTGAGCAACATTTGATTTTCAAGCTCTGTGGGAGCATCTGCAACATACTCAGAGGAAAAAGTGTTATTCACATAGTTGGGGAATAGCTTTGATGCTCTGAGAAGTGAATGCTTTTCCATGCTTTATCAGAAAGTCATGGTATCAGTATTGTAAATCAAAATTTAGCAAAGGATAGTAAACAGAGCTAGCATTTCTAGTCTTTTTGAGTAATCCAGCAGTGTGTAGCATTTTAAATTCAAAATCAATGAATAATACTTTTAGCTAGACTTGGGAGAAGGAGAAATATTTTTTGTGAAGATTCCATGATAATCTGGGGGGGAAAAAAAAAATGGTCAAACATAAACTTAGACAAGTAGATCCTGATTTTTAAAAATGCTGCATCTGTCTTCCAAGTCTGCAGAAATACAACTTGAATTTCTTGTTCTGCAATGATTTCCTCTTGTATGATTTACTTCTGCATGTAGACATCTTAAGGGACTGTGGGACAGGAGGTTTTCAGTATTAGCAAAGCTCAAGGAATTTGTCACAGAAAGATAGTGAGCTCCTTCTGTATGCCAAAAGGACCCCAAACAACCCAACCCAAAGAATGCATTGTAATGAAGCAAGGTTAACTTAACTTGATGTATTTTAAGGAGAGAGGATTACATATGGTTTATTGTTTTGCTTTTCAAAAGGGACTAATTGCTCTGGAGAGCTATCTTGAAGGAAAAGGAGAAGCTGGTATTTGTGTTTCACATCACCCAGGAATTTTTTTTCCAAAATATGAATAAATATGAAGGGAAATACCCAGATATTCAAACAAGACCCTGTAGAAATTCCTAGAAATGCTTGGGTTTAGAAATCCATCCAGCTCTCAGTAGTGACTTAATTTTGGTGCTCAGAACTGAAATAGCTTTAAAAAAAGCTTGCAATTTAAGCCTTTTCCAGACACAAATTAAAATAGCAGAAACGTTTGCAGTCCTTCTATTGTATACCAAGTGAATGGTATATGCTGCTTAGCCTGGCGATGAACTTGTTTTTTTCACTCATGAGGAAGCTGAAATGTGTAAATATGAATGTGATTTTAGAAGGCTGTGCCTGTGATTTTGGTGGTGCTTATTTCTGCCTGTGCACTGAAGAAACTGGAGAGCTTCCAGTTTATTCTATTTTTTTAGTATAATAGCCCTCATCGTTGCATTTGGCAAATTCGGTATCAGTAATAGAGGAGAGATTTCAAACACGCTCTATATTGCTGAAAACGTTGTAGAACATCATATATCCACATAGATGGTTCTGCCCTTCTTGGAACTATTAAATATCAGGGCTCAAAGGAGTAGCTTTGACTCAGTTTTTAACTCTGTATGTTTAGAATTTTTGCATGGAAACAGTGTGAATGGAGGATTCTCATTTGGAGTTCATGGAGGAAGACAGGAGCATTTGATTTCCTTTATCTTGTGCCTTTCTTTTGAAGTGTCATCTTTAATAACACACGTGAGCTTTTGGTTTCTTCACCGAATGCAGTTTATTCTTCTAGTGGTTTATGTTTAATTTAGTGATATACTAATTGATACACCAGAGGAGCTCAGTGAAGACAAGGATGCAAGCTCCCCCTAATTTTGCAAGGCATCTAAGTTTCATGTATGTCCCATAAATTGTAGTAATCAATTAAAATCCTTGTGGAAATTGAGTGACAAAAGACCATGTTTCTTAATTTTCAAGCAATGAAGTGTACCACTTTGAAATTGTGTGACTATCCATTGTGTCTGCTGTGGTGGTAGTGAGTGGGGATGGTTGAGTGTGGGACCAGATCAGCTCTTTTCAATGTCAGTGACAAAATGCTGAAGGGAAGTTGTAGCAAGCCCAGCTCGTAGCTCTCTGCTGAAAGCACACAGCTTCTGTTGGAAGTTCTTGAAAAAGGTAGATCAGTGATTAGACTGTTTAGTATCTGGGGGATTTAGCCATTAGTTATTTCCATGTCTATCGTCCTGTCTCCAGAGAGACATACTCTATTAAATTAAGAGAAGCAGGATTTTTGGAGGCTGACCGAGAGTTGTATCTGCGCTCCCTCATGACAATGTTGAGCTCTTTACGGTGCTGTAACCTCTGTCTTACAATCAGGTATCTTTCTGTGAACTTCTCAGGATGCCGAAGTTTTGCCCTCCACTTTTGGATAGGGTTTCTGACTTCTCTTGAAAAGTATATAGAAGTTAGGGCGTTGGGCTGAATTACAGCATTTAAGGCAATATTGAGGAAAAGGCAGCTGGGGAAGTCCATCTCTGCTACAGCTGGCATCCAAGTGCACTGCTGAAAAAAAGTGCCGCTTCTGCTGAAATATCAGGAAACCTGTGATTTGCTTTCCTGTTCCATTTGTTTGTTTGCAAGGACTCTGTGAACACTCCTTATTAACAGTCCATAAAGTAGTTAACAGAAAGCTAGCAGTAGTAGTTTCTCTGCTGGTAGCAGTAAGAACAACCTTTTCATAAAAGTTAATCTTCCTAAGCAAACAAATTTTAATATGTGGGTTCCATCCTCTTCAGCTTTTTAATAGTATTGCTCTTTTAATATCACTTCTTTTCTAACAAGATCATACCCTGCTCCCTCAGGCCATGTTAAAAAGGTCAGTCACCGAGTGGTATTTTAATTTAAATACAGAGTGAAAGGCAGACTGTTTTTGCTAGAATACTAAAAGATCACCTATTTAAATCTTCCTTTTAATGTCTGTTTAACTATCATTCTTTGAGGCTTTCTCTATGACCTTCAACATAATTTAAACGTAATTTTTAATTCATTATTCGTATCATTAAATACTGAAACCTGTTTCTTTCTGCAGTTTATTTCTTTATTATATGCATGTGTTGCATTTTTTTGGTCTGGTGCTGTAATGAGTTCTGCTGTAATGACATTTAGAAAAAGAGTAGAGGCGAGTGCTTGTTTTGGAAAGGAAATACTCCAGCGTGCACGAATTTGAATTACATCTGCAACATTATTTAAGATAAAAAATGTGGCAGAAGAAAGATAGGTAAAACTTGGAGCCTTTTACCTTGATCAAGTCCCTGTAAATGACACTGGTCCTGTCCTGCTGTATGGGGGCTGGTAATGGGCTGCTTAGAATGTTCTAAATCTCTGAAGTGCTTCAGCTTCACACAGCAATAACGGTGGCAGCTCCAGTGACATTCTGACACCAGCTCTACATCATTGCTCTGGCTTTTCAATTTTTTGCTCACTTAGTAATTGAGTTTCATGACTTTATGCAAAAGATAGTTCTGTTATTATAGATTAGCCATGGTGATACTGTGGTTTGCAGAGGCTTGATATGCTGTAGAAAAGCACCAGAAACTAATAACACTGAATAAAAGAAAACCACCAACAACAAAAAAATTAAGCCCTTAAAATGATGTATTTTCATGGCTAGGCACCACTTTTTCAACCTTTACACTAGCTGATGAGCTGGTATCTCATTTGTTGTACCCAAGTAAGCACTGCACCCTTTCAGAGCAGCATGGAGAAGTTACATACATTCTCATTGCTGCAAAACACAGGCACAATTATCTTTTTTATTGTCTGTCAACATTCAATTACTTTAGTAACATAAACTACTTATTTATGTCATACAGACACTCACAAGCAGTACTATTGGGCAAACAAAGACAACAATCCAGTATTCTGTTACTGTCTCTTTCCAGAATTTTTATCTGGCAGTCATTAGCAGTACAGAATAATTGAGGAACCTTTGAAGAATAAGGAAAAAAGGTCTGGGAGAAAACATGTCTGTGTCATAAGAGAGAAGAGACATAGACATAAAATTTTATGGTGCTCATTTGGAATTTTTTTTTAAAGGAGGAGAGAGAAAGGAAGAGGCTCCCAAACGTGCAGAGCTTCACAGAGATTTGAGGCCAGTTCCACAGCTGCCAGAAGTGGAGTTTCCACGTGACTCTCATGCATTTGTCAGGCCTGTCAGAGTGGTCTGCAGGTCAGCTGGATTCCCTCGCAGCTCACTGAGCTGTGGGCTGACATGTGCCCGTGGCTTTGTGTCTGGCTCCCTAGGGCTGCTGTGGCAACTGCTGAGTGGGCAGGTGTGCAACGTCCTTACATTCTTTCTGCTCCCTATTCTGGACGCCAGCCAAGAGAATGTAATATAGGACAATGACAGCTCCAAGTGATGACCTCAAGCATCAGGATTTCAAGTCAAAACACCAGGAACGATACTTTACCATCCATAGGCACACTTCAGGTAACTTTGCATAGACCACTAAGCAGCCCAATAAACATTATCAGTGTTTCCATTAGCTTCTCATAACACTCCTAGGAAGCTAATACTCCCCAGTGTGCTGTTCAGTTGATGGCCTGTTTGCTTAAGAAACACCAGCATCACCCCTGCCAAACATCCCATTGCCAGTGCAAATTAATGGACTCCATAGCTATGTCTTCACTTAATGGAATCCATATATTCAGTCACCTACTAAGACCCAGCTATGAAATTACTTCCCCTTACGTTGCTCTTTGAGAAGAGTTATTGTACCAAAGCTAAACTGGGATTAGGTGCTTTTATCCACAAGATTTATATCCTTTTTTTTTTTTTTTTCTCACTTTCTTTATTTTTCCCTCTTTCTTTCCCCATCTTCCCTCTCAACAGTTTGAAGGAAAGTGACAATTTGTTTCAAGGTTAGATTTTTCTACTGCTTGAAACACAGAGTTAAGCCATAATTTAAACAGCAGTAGTAAAGTAACAGGTTTGGAGTTATCATTCTCAATTCAGTTTTGCTAAATACTGTCTTCTATAATAAATAGACTGCATGCCTTGGACTGTGTGGCTGCTTGTATGAGCTGGCTAGCTTATCACAGAACCATAGAGATGCCAGGGTTGGAAGGGACCCCAAGGGTCATCTAGTTCCAACACCTATGCCATGGGCAGGGACACCTGGATCAGGCGCCCAGAGCCCCATCCAGTCTGGCCTTCAAAACATCCAGGGACGAGGTTTCCACCACCTCCCTGGGCAACCTGTTACAGATTCTCACCACCTTAATTATCCCAATGCCTTTACAGTATTTTCTGTTGCTTTGCAAAGTGCTAGTATAATGTTGAACCATTTATGGTTTACTTCTTCACAAGTTCCTCATTACAAACATTTAAACTGTGAAACAGAGGTAGATCTAGGGTTGACGAAATTTTGTGTCAAGCTTTATTTAAATATATGCAACGAACTGCTTTATTGAGTGCCTAGACAGGAAGAAAAATATTCTCAGTGCTATGAATATTTTGAGTTGATTTTAGTGTCATCAGGGTAAAAATAATTCCGTCCATATTGCTAAATGATATTGTACATATGCTTTTCTCAGTTTACACAAAAGTAGTATTTGTGGAAAGATTAAGATAAAAAATATCTCTAGATTCTTCAGAGAAATGAGATTCCTGTTTCCATTCCAAAACCCAAGATGGATAATCTGGAGATTGAAAAAGGGCTCATTAAAATTAATTCTTCACAAAATTTCCCTGTATTGATAGCTGAGCTTTCTTATTAAAAATTGTGATTATATTAAGATAGCTGCTTTGTTTTTCCAAGACTCGAAAGTGGCTTTTTTGATAAATTACAGCTCTTGGGATTCTGAGCCCAGAGTTTCAGAACTAGAGTCATTTCACATCCTATTGATAGTGCACTGATTTGCTTTATTGTGTTTGACAAGCGAGGCTCGCTCTCTTTTGCAGTGCAGCCGTGTGGCACAGAGCCATAAACCTCATGTAAAACAGTTATCTGTCAACTGTTCACATTCTGCGTCAGAAATAGGCTTCCACTCTGCTCCTGATCCTTACTATACACAGATGTTAAATAAGAAATAAACATGTTTACTTCAGAGGTGCTATGTGAAAATGTGACTTTAGATCTAAGACCGCATGGTGAGCTGAGTTGCCGTACAGAATCCAGCCAGCATCAAGCTCTGGAGAGTTACATCAACCTTCACAGTACACATGGGCCTTGGTTTATGAGTCTTGCCTGTTTTATTTTGATCTGATCTGAACGTACAGCCTCTCTTTCAGCACTGCTAGCCTCAAATGTTGCAGAAGTCACCTGGCAAGCCATGAGAAGCTGAAGTGAAATCTTTTTATCCTCTCGTTTTTGAGCACACTGCTGAGCTCAGAATACCACCAGTCTGTGGTATTAGAAGTGTACCTTTTTACTTGCTTAATTAATAGAGCCTCTCTACTGTACCTTTTCAGACTGCTGTGCAGATGTGATGCAGTTCTGCTAGTTCAGAAGACCATGCTGAGCTCTTAGGCAGATGCGGTGTGGTTCACTCCACGTTAGTGTGCTGTGCTGCACATGTCTTGGGACTTGGCCATGGGCAGGAGAGCATTCAAGAGCACTGTGGAGGCACGTCCTGAAGCAGGACCCATGCAAAGAGATGAAGCTGGGTCCTGTTCTAACCAGTCATGTAGTGTCTTCCCATCATAATTAGCACAAATGGAGTTCCTTCTCATCCTTTTGTGAGGCCTTGATGTGGTAGGAGGCAACTGAACCAGTCCTTACTCTGATCCAGAGGTGCAGAATTTTGCTGAATTATGAAAGTCCTGTTGTGGTAAGGCTGTCTAGAAGTCATAGTCTTTTGACTGACTTCTGGCAAATTTAAAGTAAATCATTTAAACAAAGGCAAAATATATATAAAAAAAAATCCACTCTGAGTTGGGTTTTTTCTTTTCCAAACAAATAATATGTGATTCCTTAACAACTAATTAGTTATGCTGCTTGCTAGGGCTGCACTTCACCTTGTAGCAAACTGTCTGTCTTAACTTTCATGGCCATTTTGAGTTCAGTGAGACACAGAGCAGAACAGAAATATATAAAATCTAAGTGAGTGGCCAAAGAAAATACAGAATTTTATGTATTAAATGAAGCTACCAGTAATGGGAGACACTGAACTTTGCTTTGTTTCATAAATGATCAGACAATCCTCTGCTTCAAAACCAGGGAATTCAAAACCTTGCTAGCTGACACATCATGTGGCTCGTTGCTGATGGCATTGAATCTTTAATTACTATTTTAGAAGAATCAGATTAATTAAGTGTTCACAACTAGCAGAAGAAAATGTTACATTTTTATGCTTATGTTCTATGTTTATTAGACACAGAAGTAAGCACAACAATGCGAACTGAATACATATTTTGTTTATGCCTTTTTTTTTTTTTGAGGAAGTAGCTTACTCTGCAACAACATCATCTTATGTGTTTTTGTTTCATGCACTGAATATATCTACACATTGAGAATATTTAGAAGTGTCTGATACGCTGTAGACATAAACTGTAGGCTTTCTTCCCAACAACCACATTTTTCCAGCGCGAGCCTGTCTTTTAACTGAGATGGAAGGTCAGTATCATTCTTTTTGCCCCAAAATGCTTTATTAAAAGTATATATTTCATGGAAGCCTTTGCACCTACAGAGGCTTTTCTTCCCTCGATGAATTAAAGCAATCCACACATGGATATGGAACCTATTATTTTCCCAGTGGGATGTTAAACTCTTGCAGAGCCAAAACACTTAGGAGAACCATACAGGTGAAGGAGCTGCAGCTCTGATAAGCACGGGGCAGCACTTGATCTCCAACCGGCAAATTTCAACCCCCCCTTTCAAAGAAGCTTTGCTCCTGAGACCTGGGCACTTTATGCTGCAAATACCTGTTTACCTAGTGATCAGAAATCAGCAGAAGGCTTAGATATTTCAATGAACTAGACACAGATATTTTCTGGGTTGCAAACCTATTCTCCAAGTAGGATTTGGCTGCTGCTGCTATTTTCTAGGATAATTTTACAGTCTGTTCCTAAGTGAACCATTTTAGGTACCACCCTTACACCCTCCTGCTCTGACTAAGAAGATTCCATTAGTGTGTTTTGAAAGGCAGGAAAAGGAAGTCAAGTCTATCAATATTAAAAGATGTTTCTCAGTGCAGAGGAGAGTTTGGTAAATTGGTTCACCTACTGGTATTGGGAGTTATTCATAATGGTAGATTATATTGATAAAAGCTCATCATTCATATTTCTTGCTTCTAGTTCTCGGTGGGGCTCTTTTTTTTCCAACTGTATAAGCACCTACTAACACCTAGCATGAAAACTGCAGTGATAGTGATGTTAAACTGGAAAGATTTCAAGCATGAAAACTACGTTGTAGTGTATGTGACTTTATGAATAAATTAGCAGAATGATCACTTTCACCAGGGGAGCTTAACTCTGAACCATCATGCTGCCTACATGAAAAAACTATTTCATCTAAGGGTTTGATTCAGTGTAGTATCTGGGCATGATTCTAGTGTTATGTGAATATTGTTATTAAAACTGCTTTAAATTATAATACCTACTATTGATAATTAAATCCCAAAGAAACTGCACCAAGTACCTCTATTGTATTTGGCACTTAAGTAATCTTTATTATATCATATTTTAATGCCCTCCTAGTTTGAGACTTGGAAAACCATGCTGGTTTTTATAGTCAGAGAGCAGCACTGTTGTGCAATGTGTTCGTCCCTTTTTGCTGAACTTGGATTTTCTCCACCTTGCTGTTCATTCTTCTTTGTTTGCATTTAATGGTTGTCAAGTGATTTGCCATCCTCCCAGCTGACTGTGCTGCTTACAATTCCCATGGATAGTAAATGTTTTCCTAGCACTTGCTTTTTTAATTCTGTGGTAGGGGGTCAGCTTTCTAATTGCATTTATTTACATCATGATGCTCAGAGAAATGTTTCTAAGCCCCATCTTGTCCAGTTTAAAAACCAGTAACCAATGCTATCTAGAACAAGACTGTTTTAACATGTGGATTTTTTTCAGACCTAAAGATTTTCACCTTTTTCATTCAGCATCTGAAGCTAGCTTCTTCTGAATTAGACATAGCACAGCTTAGAGTAGATATGCCAAGTTCTGTGTTCTTCAGATAATACAAGATGCCTCTATTGATGTTTTTACTGCAGTGATTAACTTGAGTGGTTTATGAGAAAAAGAAGGAAAACATATTCAGCCAAGACCTGAGGAAGTGGTGATTTCCCTTCCTCTGGCACTGAGATGTGCTAGTTGAGTCTGGGTGCTGTGATCACCTCTATCAATGTTTTGATGAAGGCTTCTAGGACTGTAATATTGTGAAACAAGTATTTTAAAAGAGAGATGCCAGAGTACTTTATATGTAGTGTACTCTTTTTGTTCTGAGCAAGTGCAAAAATAAAGTAAAACAAAAGAAATTTTTATATTTTTAACTGAAAGATGAATTTTACAGGATGCCCATTACAATGTGAAATAATAAATATTAAAAGGTTTTTTTTAATGGGAAGTAAAGCTGTCATGACATCACCAGAATATATTGCAGAACAGGAAGAAAGCCAGCTCCTGCTCAGCATACTGAAAAGCAGTGCTGCTGTGGTTTTCTCCTGTAGGAATAAGCAATGTATATTTTATTTTTGCTGTATTTTGTTAGACGTCCATACAAAGGGTATATAATGCAAAAGAAGGCATTTTCTTCATCAGGAGTGCCTGAGAACTGCATTCCAGGCTGTAAACTGCCGAAATGTGTTCATTAAAAGTTCGTGGTCCGTTGACCTTTTTTTTTTTTTCCTTAAAGCAGTGTATTAAATACATTTCATTTTGCTGTTTTGCATGACAGATTGTTTAGTGGCTTTCTTATAGAGGAGTGGCATTGAGTGCCACAAAGACCTCATTTAGCACTTGCAGAGATAAGCAGAATGTGTTTGAAAATGTTGCTATGCTCTCTAGTGGATAATTTAGTTACAAGGGTCTAAGAAATTAGTATCAACAACAGTTCTTAATGTATATTTCACTTAACTGGAAGACCTAGAGCAAGAAAAGTGCTCCAGCAGTAGGAAGGCTCTGCTGGAGTCTGGGACTGTATCTATGTGGCTTTTGGTACACATATTTCATTTTGGCCATATTTAGGGAGAGTTCACTTTCTGCAGCAGCTTTTTTAGAAAAAGCCTGATTTCTAATGGAATTTTGTCTTTAACTGCTCTCAGATCATGACAGCTATCTGATACTAGATGCCTCCTCCCACCTTTCTCCTAAGGCTGTCACTTTTGCTCTCAGCTGTTAAAAAAAGATTTTGAAGTACACTTACATCATCTTGGCCAACAGAACACGAAAGCTGATTTTTCCTGGTGTTCTTTTCAGTGAAAACCAGTTTAGGAAATTAGTAAAGATGCTTTGGAACAACTGTATTTGCTTCTACCATCCAAAAGTCATACTAGATCATAAGGGTCTCAAGAGATGAGTGAAATATAAAATTACATTAATTATTTCAACAGTTTCTTTTCCAAAATCAGATTGTTGTAATAGTATTTCTATTTCTGCAGGTCACTGAGTGGGATTCTCTGGTTGGAAATTATAATCTTGCCTCTGTTCTCTGCTTTCCACTGTCCTGTGAACATGTCCACCGAACGTAGAGGTTGGCACAACATTCACTGCCATTTCTGTCCTTACTCACAGGGAAAACTCAGCTCTATGGAGAATCACAATGAACAGTGTTTGCCAGGTTGTCTGGCTGTTGCAATTTAAATTTTTGTACTATTTGGGATTAGGAAGTGAACCTGCATTTGACCCTTGTGTCTCCATTCTTTCTTTGTTCAGTCTATTTAAATCTGTGCCAATGTTTTCCAGTTTTTAAGCAACTGTTTCCTAACTCTTTTCTTGCCAGCTCAACAACTCTCGCTTGTGGTATTATGCAGTCTTTCTAGATAGTTGAGTAGCAATTTACACCAAGGCTTCCAATGTAATTGCAGTTGTTCTCTCCTTTTCTTGCCCTGACAGTCATTCTGTATTGAAGATGTGTCGTTTTTTGCTTAATTGAGTCAATTCCAACTGCATGCCATTACTGAGCTTCTTTATTATTGGAGAATTTGTATGCTGGATTTGGCACAAGTGAAAAATATCGTTCCTGGGAAAGCTTCATTTCCAGTGTTCTTCTGGTGTTGCTACTTAGTAGATTACCTTCTTTATTATGGGTGAAAACCTTTCTTCTTGTTTCAATGGAAGTTCCACAGAATTCCTACACTTTGCTTTCTGTTGATGCTGCAGAAATGTAGGCAGGTGCAGGATGGAGACTTGTTCAGTTGTGATTGTGTTTTGCCCATGCAAACAATCTCTTATCTCCTTAGATATAGTAAAAACTGCCCCGTTTTGTGTATTTGAATTGGTCTTGATCAGTGTATGATAAAATTCAGGAGAGTTAAATCAGCTCTCAGGTTCTAGATTTGGAGTTGATTTCACAAGCTCTTTCTTTTCAGGTATTTGACTGGAAAGGAATTTCCCTTCATGCACATGCCAGCCACTTAATATTCCAGGTGATTCAGTTCTGGCTGTTCTGTCCTTTTGTTCTGTAACAGTGCAACAAAATAGAACAGGAAACAGTGCAGATAATCTGTTTTGGCCATTGGTATTGTCTTTCTTCTCCTCAGTCTTGAGAATTATGTAATATTTAACTTAGCTTTAGGTTTCATGACAGATTATGAGGTAATAATAAGATGTCATTTCACTCATGTTGTTTCACACTTGGATAATAACAGTGTTAATTCTGTAGTTCAAATAAACACTGCATAGCTTTACAGGTCAGAAAACAATGCTCATCCAGTGTATATGCTTGGGGTGATGCATGGTTATAAAAATGTAAACGAACACAGCTATGGGAAGTAATGTTCCCTTGAAATACTGGTAAGTCTTCTAAGGATGTAGACGGAGTAGCCACCTGAAAACTCTTGAGAGGTCTCTGTCCAGAGATCTGCATAGTAGGTGCAGATGAGGAATGAGGAAGACATTTGCATCACAAAGAGTGGCCACAGTCGCTACCTGTGTGTGCGTTAGACTGCCCGTAAGAAAACTACCAGAGCTGAGTTGATACGATGGTCAACTTTCTTCTCTGTGTATGTTAATAAAAACAGATGAATCTTTAAGTGGTGTAGTGTTCCAAAAATCATTCTACTCTGCCTTCAAGTTTAATTAGTGAAATCATCCAAAACCCACAGTTCTAAGCCTAATACAAAAGAGACTTAATGATGTGTGATGACTCACAAGAATACAGGAAATTGTCTTGTCTTTTGCAAATTAAGTCTTACTCTTCCCATCTTATTAAAAGATGGTGCCACCTTGTTGTCAAAGCATTGGTAGTCAGAGCCTTGCAACCCTTTTTTGACCAACTGCTGTAAACAACTTCTGTATAAAGTATCCCAAAGCATTGTTTTTGGCATTGTAATTCAAATAAATCTCTGCTGCTTTTGTGTTTTCCAAATAACCACAATCAAGATGTGCTGTACTTGCTTGTCTGTTGAGGATATTAAATACGTGTGTGCATATAAATACATATGTAATGTTTATTTAGTGCAGCAGCTGTTCAGGGGAGAGAGGAGTAATTTGAACTAGGTAGTGCAGTACACAGAGTGGTAACCGTTTTACTTTGCTTCATCTTTCTCTTCCCTATTTGTTCTTGCTGCAACATTAACTCAGGGTTAGCAACAGACTTCTGGGAAGTGACTGTCTTCCCTGCTTGGTTCTCTCAACATCTATCCTCACTCCTTTCCTTACTGCTGTTTCTTTTGCCTTTTGTGCTTGCTCCATTAGCTTGACTAGGGCAGTGAAGGCTCTCTGGAGTCTCATTCCTTGTCAATTACCAAGCTTACACTTCAAAATATTAGGGTTTTTTGTTTTGCTTTTTTTTTTTTTTTAATAAAAATATATGTATCACACATATAAAAATATATATTATATGTGTAAGGATTATCTCTTCAACATCTTTGTTCTGTCTTTCTAACTTTCCTCTAGAGGGAGATACAACATATTTAACCTTTGAGTAATATTTTACTACAATGTGATATAAAACTGACTTGCAGTTTTATTATTACTGTAATTTTCATTTGAAATTTTATATCCACAAATTGAATTTATCCAGTTGAAGTCAATGTGTCCTGACTAGTCTTCTGAAATTTCTCTCTTTTTCTTCTCTGTTAGCACTTCTCTCAAATGGACAGACCACTGTCATATGAAGAGGATCCTGGCAGCTGCCTGCACTGAGCACCCTGCTCATTCTACCTGCCAGCATCTTGTCTGCCCAGTCTCATTCCTTATGTGTGTCATCTTTAACATATTTGGTCTGCTTTCCCATATCGTCTGCATTTTAAGAAATGTGTGGTCATTCAGGTTCTTCAGGGCTAAATTTCTGGCACTAAATGTCAAAGATTTTTCTAGGAACACTTTCCTCGTTGCCACAGCTGTAATTGCCAGACACAAGCAGTGGGTGCCAAAAATCGCCTTATAGCCATAGAAACATAATTTATCCATACTGCAGTTAATACTGAATTAGTCTGTAGGAGTGTGTGAGGCAGTCAACACTCTGCCCTCTTGACTCACCAGAAATGTCCACTATACCCAGACACAGGGAACAATGAAGCAGTAGAATACACAATGCCCCTTTCCTTCTCCTGACTTTCTAATTTACGATATATTTTTCACCCCATTGACATCTCTGAGCTGGTGCAAGGCAGAAAGGGCTGTTCATGTGAGCTTTGCATCGCTTGCTTTCAAGGGACAATGCGGCATGTTCATGTTTTCATCTAAGGTTCCTGCTACTGAGAGAGAAACAAGAAGTGAAATGTGTGATGAACTTGGTTTTGTTGCCTTTGCTGAGCTGTATATGGCAGCTGTGAGAAATTGTATGCTCAAGAGCGTTATTATTCTTGCCATCTGAATTAGTCAAATAAAAGTAAAGAGTTTTTCTTTCCTAACAGACTACTTTCACAGTGGTTGTCTAATAATAGCCATGACTCCAGTCACTAGGTCAGTAAGTTCACATGTAAGTACAGCAGGATGCTTAGTACACTGTGAAAGCCTGTAATGCTTTTTTGATTAATATTTTTCTTGTCCTACAGTTTTGGGTGGAACATTTGCAGTCTTGCAACCAGTAAGTGCCAGAGTACTTTGCTGTCATTAACATCCTGCTTTTGAATTCGGTTGGGTTTGTTTCTCTGTTTGTTTTGGTGGTGTTTTTTGGTGTGTTTTGGTGTTGTTTTTTTTTTTTTATGAAAACAAACAAAAAAAGATCAGAGGTGTTTCAAAAACTGTCAGTATCTATGCTTCAGATTACCTCAGAACAATTCACAGTTGTTCAACTTAAAAACCCGAATTCCCCAAATTCTGATTTTCTCATTTATCTTTTAAAAGAATCCCCTAAACAAATAGGTGCCTGTCTATGCATTTTTCTTCCTACTGTGCTTTCACCAACTGGTAATGAACAAGATATAAAGGTGAACTGAGCCTGAGAGTTTAACCAGAAGCAAAAACAAAAAGCATCTTGGCCCTCATACCTACTGAAGCTGTAGTTTCCTTTAGAAAATTCTTTCCAGTGCCAGTGGGATGTTAGAGAGAGATAATGATCTGTTGAGTAGGAGCAATGAAGTAAGACTCTCAGTCAATAAATTTGCTCAAAATGCAAGCAAGTGAAATAATATATTGTCTGGTACAGCTGTTTAACTGCATATACGTTGTTCACATAATTTCAGAGCTTATCTACACACAAATGTTTGGGTTTGAGTATAGCATACAATAAATTAAATGCCATTTGTTGTCTATTTACAGTAATTTACGATAGGGAAAAGAATTGATTTTTACTTTGAAATTTTACTGTAAATCTCATCCTAAATCTCCTTAAAATTAACTTCGTCCTATTAATGCTGAGCTCAGAATTTCTGCAGAAGTATTCCTTTATAAAACCAAAGCTAACCAAAATGCATTTTTATGAACAGAATAGTGAGCTTCACTGAGAAATAAAAAAATATTCTGTTTGTGGTTCAAAAGAGAAAAGCAACTGTTTGGAAAATTGTGGATTTCCCATTAAATACTGCGTGTGCTGCAGTGCCATATGTTGATATATCGTCAGTGTAGTCAAATAGCTAGTAGATTTTTCAGCTCAGAATGTGCAGTAAGTATTGACTCCCAAGAAGCTTGTACTCAAACAAGACTTAGTTGACCCAGATTCGTCTTCTCTTTCATTGCCACATTGCGTAATACTGGCAGTAGCGGGAGATTCAGATTGGATGTGAGGAGGAAATTCTTCAGCATGAGAGTAGTGAGGCCCTGGAATGGGTTACCCAGGGAGGTGCTTGGGGCCACATCCCTGGAGGTGTTTAAGGCCAGGCTGGATGAGGCTCTGTCCAGTCTGATCTAGGGTAGGGTGTCCCTGGGCATGGCAGGGGGGTTGGAACTGGCTGATCCTTGTGGTCCCTTCCAACCCTGACTGATTTTCTGATTCTAAATATTTCCCTTAATAGTGGCATAACCTACTTTAGTTTTGTCATTGTCAGAACCAGAAATGTTTTGCCAGCTTGATGGTTTATCCATTTTTAGATTCCTTTCATAATACTTTGCATGCAAAGCATGTGCCATATGTGAGCTGTGCCATGGATGTCTTTTATATGCAGGTCATGAAAAAATTTGATCTGGAAACCACCAGTTTTATTAGGTCACTTGGAGTGCCATAGTATCCAGTTAGTATTCATCTCCTTTACAGATTTCTCAGAAAATATTTGCAGTTTTCAAAATTATATATGTAATTATAGAAACTTAGAAGTAATTATGTGTGTATATGTTAGTTATTCATTAAGTTTAATTATGCTTTGTTATGAACTGTTTACAGCAGTTGTCACTGAGGGGGGAGACAGAAGAGGGAGGACAAATGGAGCTGAATGTGGAGTAAAACCAAGGGAAATCTCATATTAAAGATTCACCAATGAATCTTTGCAGACTTTATGCAAATCCAGTGGGTATTTTGTGAAAGTGTTAATGAGTGTCACATCCTGATTACTGCAGATTTCCCTTTACATTTGCAACCGTACCAAATCCAATTGGAACTGCTAAAATTAACAGCAGAAGTCCACAACAGTTTGTCAGAAAAATGTGTGAAATTTGTTTTTAAAATATTGTGCCCTAATTATTCTTGGAAACATTCTATATAGATGTTGATATAAAGTAGCTTGTACGTGTTCCCTGATGGATGACAAACTGAATATTGGTCCCTGTAAATCCTTCTAAAGAGCCTTCTTTTTCTGATTTTTTTTTTTTTTTTTTTTTAATCTCACTACAGAGGAAACTGTAATTTCACCACCCTGGCACCAACAGCTATTAGGAAGTCTTTCCTGCCACAGCACATGCTGGCCCTTTTGCTTGGCGTAAGGTGTGGCCTTTGGTGGGTGATGTGAATCTAGACACAGTGATTTAGTTAAATTTGAAAACTGCTAAAATGAAAAAAAAAAAGTTTAATAACCCAAATTAGTCTATTTGCCTTTACTGAAGTTGTCAGGGTTTTCAGCCAGCCCACTTGCCTGTCTCCCTCTTATCTTTGCCTTTCTTTGTGTGGGCATTTTTTCCGCTGAACTTGGCTCCCAGCTTTTGCTGGTTTTGAATTTTTGAGGCAATTTCACATGCCTTTTGCTCTCTTTTTACTCAATCTTACAAACCCATTTTGTCTTTAGAACTGGGCCAAGAGTGCCCTTGCAACTTGTGAAGATACCTTCAATGCGTAAACATTTGAAGGGAGGGAGATTTTCATAACAGCGCTTTGGGATACCGCTGATATGAAGGCATCTGGATATGAGAGCAGGAAGTTGGGTGTGTATCTTTTATTTAGCCTGCCTTGATCTGCCAGCTTACTGTATGCTGGTAATGTAATTCTGAATGCCTGCATATATGACAAGTCATGACCATAATGAGCCTGCTTATTTCAAGATATGTAGTGGCATCCTTCATTTGCACATTAAAGGGAACTTTGCTGGAAGAAGACAAATTTGAGACTACAAAAGCTTTGTGATTACTGTAATGCTAATCTGTATTCAGTCCCATATATAAAGTGTCACATCTCGAACACTTAAAAAAATTAATTAGTCAACTGTGTTGTGGCACAGATGAGCAGAAACAAGTAGCTGCTTGCATCCACAAGCTGTGACATTCTCTGTGCCAACATGACTTTAAAGGAGAGAAGGCACATAGTAACTGAGCTGGAGGTGGTCCTATCCTCTTCCTTCCACCTGAAAGTGTATAAGGTTGTGACATTTGTGGGACTGTGTTCTGTTAAATGATGAAAGTGCGTTTTAAGTGTTGAGTAAGAATCCCTACAGTGCTTTCTGTCCACCATACGATACTTAAATCTTTGCTCGCATTTTACTAGAAGTAGATATCGTGCATATTTAGTTAGTGACAAAACTGTCACTGGGATGTTGTGCAATCTGGAGTGTGAATGCCAATGTAAATAGATTGAGTCAAAATAAATACAGCTGCTTATCTGTCATTAACTAAGAATAAAACATATGCATTTACCCAATTGCTCAACAGAGCTACACCTTCAAACTTCTCACAGGTTTGCACAGGAGTGTTTCTTTGCCTGCTTTCTGGGCAGAAGCTTTCTAGACAACTCTAAGTAACTTGCCCAGCATTCCTCAGATTGCTGCTTGTACGTACAGGCCACCTGTGTCACACTAGACTCACAGCTGTCTTTTATGGGATTGTTCTCACTGCATTTTACTCAGAAAGTAAAGGTAGAGTGAAAGGTACAAATTCAGGTTCCTCGGAGTGTGTGGACCTCAGAGAGCGACAGGCAGAGACTGGCCTAAGTGCCCCACAGTGACTTATATTTGTGATTATGGGACCAGAAAATATTTTCTATTAACTGTATTTGTTGTTATGAGTAGCATTCAGAGGTCCTGCCCTGTGGAACAGGCTGTAGTTTATCATTTTGAAGGTACATTTTGCACCAAATCATCTACAATGGCAAGCAATTGCACTTCCAGTTGCTTTAGGCATTTCCCTTTGTATTTTTACATTTCCCCTTCCACTGGTGTGCTGAGCACTGCCATATCTGTATTTTTTGGTCATGTGGCTTTTCTGCAGTTTTAGACCTGTGAAGTAAAAAAAGATTGCAGAATTCGGAGACGTTTTGAATTCACAATACAGAAAAAAAAAAAGTTGTGTTTTCCAAAATGTTACTAAACAAAGAATTATAATTTGTTCGTAAATAGCTTCTAAAAGCAGACCCAGATTACCTTGGAGGGAAATATGTAGTGAGGTGAAGTCCATGTCACAGCCATAGATAATAGTCCTTCATGCTGGAATATTATTTGTCGTAGTAATGTAATTTTTTGGGAAAAGATTAACTTCTCAACAGGGTTGTGAGTGTGTAGAAGCACATAAGGAATTATTTTGCTTCAGGACTTTTCAGAGACCTGTTCCTCCTTCTTGTGGGTAGATGTTTTATTAACATGTTTCACATTAGACATTGCAACAATCTGAAAAAAAACCCCAAATAGTTGATAGCCTTAAAGTAATAATTTTTTTTGGTGCTTTCCTTATACTTGAGAAAAACAAGATACATATTTTTGTCCTTGATCTGATACATCTTCAGAAACTTTATTTTAGGCCTTTGGATAAGGATTTTTTTAATGTGATGTTTTAAGCAGGCTGTGCAAGAAATCACTGTCCTTTGGAACACACATTTTGGGCTCTTTTTATGGGGGTGAATGCAGGACTGAGAAGGGTTTACGACAGGTTTTGTAGCATTTATGCAAGAATATTTTTTGCAGCAGGGTTCAAAATAGCATTTATTAGATCAGTACTAGTTTGTCACATCAAAATTGGATAGAAATCATGCTCCTCTTTACTATTCTACTCGCTTTGCTTTCTTACACTTGTTTCTAAATGAAGTTGGGCATGATTTTGTTGTATAAATATAGCAGAAAAAAAATTACATGTAATACTTGGCAAAGTTAGTTAATCTCACAGTGAAGTTAACTATATTGTGTAGGCTTGCAGTATTCAGCCTCTGAAGAACAGTTTAAATTCTGCGTGGTAGAGGAAGGACTTGTGTTTTATGGTTGTACTTCTTTTCATAGCTCAGGTTTTAATATCCTTATCATTTAGATTCACTCTGAAAGATTAGATTTAGCATCAGTGTAACATTGTGAATGCTCAGACTTAGGTTCAATTGCCTTGTAAAGTTTGTGACATGTGACTGATGTTGTGTTTCTTAACATGTCGATCATGTCCGTTAGACTCTCACACTGGAACCATAAACCATTCTGGAATAAAGCTCTGGGATGTTTATCATAACTCATATGATATTTTTCCATCTAAATATGCTTCATTAGGCTTACCTTCTGTAATACCATTGGATCATTAGATGGCATGTAGGAATAAGTAATTTCAGCAGTAATCCGTCAGGCATGGAGAGCCCCCGTGTGTTTGACATGTAAATGTATTGAGATTAAACCATATTTCACAGTGCTGTATAAAACATGTTTTCAAATTTGTGCAGGTGCAGAATTACATTTGCTCAAGATGCTGCTTTTGGATTTTACCAATCTTCATTTTCTTTGGAGACTTTGTCGCTTTCTAATAGTTCCCATAACACAGGAACTTAGTTCAAGAAATTAAGACTAAACCAATTAGACACTGAAGAATTTTCAGCTGGAAGCTTTCTGGTATGATACACCCACTTTTGAATTGATTTAAAAAAAAACTCAATCAGCCACACCATTCACTAAAAGGCACCTAATAGACAGTTACTAACTTTCATCTGTTTTTTAGTTAAATACATTTCTTTGTCAAGTAGAGAATTCAGAAGGAAAATGCTCCCTTTTGTAAGGTGAAAAGAGTGTTAAGGGCTTAGGTAATAAACAACTACACTTATTTCGAACTTCTGATAAGACATACCATGATGACAGTCTTCTGCAGGATTCAGTAGATTCTTTGAAAATACTTTGAGAATCTCAAGGGGAAAAAAAAAAGATAGAAATCTGGAATTAAAGATATTTCAATAGCTGCTGCTATTGTAGTAAGTGTTCAGATAATTAATGTTTGTCCTTGCAAGTATTGTGGGAAGCACATCAGTTAGAGAGAAGCCTTCCCAAGGACAGCATGTGTGTGTGAAGGAGTTCTCGCAAGGATCTCCAATGGCTGAACCATACCAAGAATGAGTTCTTCCCCCATACAGTTTCTCACTCAAGCTTTTGTTTGTACTGCAGATCTCAGGGAATTTAACTCCTGGTCTCAGTGGTGTTCTTTAAAAATTGTTGGTCTGAGGTGTGTTGATCCACATGTAGCTGCTGAAGTAGCCATGCTCTCAAGCAAGGGGATATATCCAAGATAAGGTTCTGCAACCCCCTGTACAATGATCAAGGACAAGCAATGACATCATTTAACCATTACAGCATTTAAAGGATTTTATGTCTTGTTCATATCTGAAGTAGAAGAAACAATCAGAAAACCAAACTTAGCAACCATAGAGACAGTGGTGAAAATGAATGTGTGACTACATGCAGGTTTTTATCAAGGTAATTAACTCTAAGGACCGGAATGGGACTTTACTAGTTTCTCTTTTTCTATGTTGGATATAGAAAATTGAACTATTCTTTGGCTCGATCATGTGGTCATTGTCACAACTCTGTGAATGATGCGGCTTGTTCTGCAGCAGTATGCTCTCTAACCAGTATTTTCCTCCCACTCCACACTCCCCCCTCCCTCCCCCCTATATTTACTGCTAATGAGATAATTAATTAGTTTAAACTCTTTTTCATTACTTGAGTAAAGAATTACAGTCCCTGAAGAGCAGCACCAAGTACCACATGTAGCATCTGCCAGAGTTGCTGGTCCTCTGATTGAATGACCATATGTGCTGCAAGGGCTGGGAACAACAGGCCAGCAGTAATGGTAATGTTTCCTGACTGCCTTAACTCCAGGTGACCTTGCCTTGGATAGCAGTTGCAAGTGACTATTTTGTGTCCTCTATTAATTTACTTCTGAACTTAACATGGGTGGAGACCAACATCAGATTTAAATAACAAAGCGATAAGCCAATTCGTAGTATTTTGTTGATTGCAAATGGTAGGAGATGGTCTTTTAGTAATCCCTGTGTTTTAGTTCATCCATGGTTAGAGTAAAAAGGTGGTTTAGTTGGAATTTCTAGTGTTTCAGTGCTTTAATGCTCAGAAACATCTTAATTTTGCCTTAGCAGTAAGTGTTTATCCATTTCAGAGCACTGTAGGGTCATTAATCATCAGACCCCTCCTGAGAAGTAAAAGATAGGAGATATAGGCACTGTAAGTGTTATTATTCTAATTTTGCAATAGGGAAAACAGAGGACATGAATAATTCCATCAAGGCCACAGAATAAGCCAACGTGAGCGCTGAGATTTGTTTTGGCCATTAGCCCAGTGGTCAGGCCAGTCCTTGCAGCATTCTATTTTTAAATTATACACTTATGCCTTATGATGATGGTGCCTTAATCATCCCATAGTCTGTCCAGGTGGATAGTTTTCTTTCTTAGGTAAAAGTGAGCTTGACTACAATGAAAACTTCCAAACAAGGAAGTCATTATGAAGTCAGAATCTTCAGTTTACATTATTTTGTGTACAGAATGTTTACCTGGAACGTATTAAGCTTTGTCTGATGTGTTCTGCCAAAAATGAGTGCAAATTCTTTAATTTGGTGATACAAAATGGGAGTGATTAATAGAATAATGATAAATATTGGAAGATGATTAGTGAACTTTTGAATTTTTTTGTGTGATATGAAGATAGGCCTTACAGAATTAGAGAAAGCCTCTGACTGGTCGTTTAAAAAATTTTTACTTCAGTATAAGTAGTTATTTGTTTACAGTTTGTAACTCTGGTTGCATAAATAGCTGTAGTTACAAACAATTTATTTGGTAGGGTACAAGCAGTGCTTTTGAGCAGTGGAAAATATCCCTTTCCAATGGCTAGCTGAAACCAACTTTTTCCCCCCCCCCTCTCTGCCTCACAGCTGTGTTAATTTCTGCCATCTCCTATGGAAAATAGGTTTTGCCTCAATTGCAGCCAGTCTTTGTTTTCAGAATAACTTAGTCTGCAATATCAATATTTAAATTCAGAATTTCACAAGAAATTAGTCATCATTTATTCAAAATGTTACAAATTTTGGTGAAATATTTTGGATAAATATTGGTGGAATGTTTTGGTTAAATATTTTATGCCAATCATTTTGTTTGCAAAGGATTAATCAAAAAGGTGCAGCCCTTCAAACTTTATCTCCCTGTCCAGTATTTTAGTAGATACCTAATATTTAATACATACGCTGTGACATCCCCTAAATGGGTTACTGAATGTAATCCTTTCTCCCTGTGCCCACCTTCCTTCCCCGCAGGGCTGTGATTTTCAGCTGAGCTGGAGTGGAACTGCTCTTATCTCCAAATAAAACAAAATGACTTCACTGAATGCATATTCCACAAAGCCTATCAGGGACACTGCCAGGGGAGGAAAAAAAAAAAAAAAGCGAGCTTGCAGAAGGGCTTTCAGACCGTGGAGCGGGATGTAGAGCACAGCATATTGAAAGTCATAAATACTGTCCCACAGACATGTTGAATAATGTAGGTACGGCGTGAGGAGCGGGGAGCGCTCCCGGGCTGCCTCCCGACATTCCGCTGCTCGGGAGTTAGCATCGGCTGCCAGGCGTGGGCTCGGCGGGCTGTGCAAGGTGCCTTGCTCTGTCCTGTGCTCCCGGGTCCCGGCTGCCTGCCTGCGGGAGAGACTCGCGGGGCGGGGGCTGCCGTCCCCAGGCGCACGGCCCCGCGTTCGGTGGGGCTAGGTGGGGCATAAGGGCGGGGAGCAGGGTACCGCCTGCCCCACGGAGCTGCCGCCACGGCCGCCTCTGCTCTGCTCGGCACGGCGCTCCTGCCGCCCTGCAGTTGATGCGGGACCGGGACCGGGGCCGGGCCCGGGCGCTGCAGGTGTGCGAGCCCCCGGGCAGGGCAGCGGGACGGCGCCGGGGGCGGCGGGCAGAGCGGGGGGGACCGGCCCCAGGGTCCGCCGCTCCTCGCAGCTCCTCCCGGTGCGCAGCCCGGGCGCGCTTGGCAGCCGAGGANATGTTTGGCTGCAGCTGCTGTACAGCCGCCGTCAGTGACTTCCCGACATGAAGGCGGCGAGGTTGGTGTGTGCGGTGCTCCGGGCTGGGGTCTGCGAGCCGCGGGCGGAGCGCGGAGCGCTGGCAAAGGCAGGCTGGCGGCGGAGCTACGCGTGTCGTATGTAAAGTTGCGAGGAGGCTGCCGGGCTACGCTCCATCCGCACTCGCCGCTTAGCTGGGCGTCTTATGGCTGTGGTTATCCGTGTGCGTGGCATGGGGCTGTCTGCGAGAGGGAGTCCACGGGCATGTGTTGTGCTTGCGGAAAACAAGATGTGGAGGGATGATTTGTGCTTCCTCTGTGGCTGGGTGAAGTTGATGTGAACTTCATCTTCAAAGAGCTGTTTAACTTTCTTTTGATGGTTTATATATTAGCATTTATATGAAATACGGCAGGAATCTCATTAGAAATGGTTTTGTCAGATGAATTATTGCCTTTTAGTAGACAGTTTACAGGAGTCCTGACCAAAGTGGTTGCTTTTTAAACTTTAGGGCACTGGCATAATATCATGATGTTAGAAAACACAATCTATATAAGGATTTTAAAGTTTAATTACTGTACTTGTTAAAATACATGCGATAAAACAGTAGCAACCTTGTCTTTGTAAATCCAGTTTAAACCTACGGATACATTTGGCTAGCAGTCCTTTTATACACATACACATTTTAAAAAGCAGAAACAGAGTGTAAGAGACTGGTATATACAAATGTCTCTCTGTTGCCAGCTGTGTGTAATTGCAGAGTGAAATATTATGAATGACTTTAGCAATTTTCTTTCTTTGAGGAAAGCAGACACACCTCAAAGTGTGATCATAATGTTGAGGGGAGTAGGGAAAGTGGGTTTTGGCAGCTTTTAAAAAAGGAATCTCACTCATACTGACTAGGAGTATGGTATTTTTCACAAGACTTGCTGTCACATGTAGGAGACTGTGGCACAGTCCAGGAGCGGAAGTCTGGGCTCTGTGTGTTTCAGGCATTGAGGGTTTGGCTAGCAGCTCAGGCACCATAAGATCACATTGCTGTCAGGGCTGTACAGCAAATTTCACCTCAGGTTGTTTGTTTAGATGGATATTCAGGAATTTAGCAAGATTGAAAATAGTCTTTGTATTCATCAGTTCTGTAGTGATGAAGAATTTGGTCTTGATACAGAAGGATTTATGTAAGTATTAAATAGGAAGTTCATGATTATTTTTGATGATGAAATACTTAAAAAACGTGGATTAGGTACAGTACCTGAAGTTCATAGGGATTTCAAACTGAAAAATAGAAACAGATGTGTGAAGTTTTAATGTTCTGATGTTATGTTCATAGATTGTAGCTTTTTCCTGATACTTTTAATACTGACGTTGTTGATCTGTTCATTAAACATGCAAACGAGGGTGACTTCTCAAAAGTGAGGCAAAAGTGTTCTTTGGTAAAGAGCTTTCCTTTTCTTCAGAAAGCATTAGTGGTGCATGTTACCACCATTCAGATCTGAATCATGTAATGGGAATAAACTAGCTTTCTGGATGATCCTTTATAGGTGCTTCTCAGTGAGTGCATGTCTAGCATCTGTCAATCATCAGTTTTACTTCCTTTCAACCTGTGTGTCTATTCAAGATTTGATCATCTGTTTCAGAGCAGTACGAAATTTCTGAAAATTTTAGATTTAGTGTACATAGATAGTCTTACATTTCTATTGCCTTCCCTTCAATATGTGTGCAAGAAGTTGTATTTATCAGTGCTATCTCAATTGGCATCCAATATGCTTAGACTTTGGCAAGTGTAAGCAGAAATATTTAGACTCCTTTCCAAGCAGTTATAGAAAGATTGAGCTTTATGTTTCTACCTGCTTGTACATATGCATTTGAAATCAGAACAACCTAACAATAGGTGGATGAAACAACTTCAGTGTTGTTATTTTCTAGCAAGGTGTTATAATCATTCTTTCTAACTTCATCTCAGTTGCTTCAGTGATATCTTTCTCATGGAATTGTTCAGTTTTATTTTGGATAAAGTTTTCACAGAGTGTCTCAGTTTTGCTCATAGAATAACAAACTCATCCAGGAATGAGTAATTGATTTATTCAGTGATGAGCTTTGTGGTATTCTAAATGCTATAAAAGGTGTAGAACAATGTCCTTAAGTATAACATTGGAAGTTTGGACTTTTCCTGTGGCCATGAAAAATATTCATATTAAATATTAAGAAATTTTCTTATGAAAAATATGTTGGAAATGGCAAACTGGAAGCACCAAACTGGAAAGAAAGAGAAGAAATATGATTAACTCTTGCTTTTAAATTATTGTGACAGTAATTATGGGAAACAAAAAAAAAAAGCATGAAAAGCAAACTATAGGAAAAGATGTGTGGAGTTTTTTTAACTGCAGAAAATAGTGTCTAAATTGTGTTTCCTATTGTAACTTAAGTAAGTAACATGCTAAGGAAGGATTGTATTTATGATAGCTCACACCTACTAAAGCTGAGCTTTTAGGTGAATTTGGTGATAGGGATTTGAGGATTTTTCTTGAAATGATTGTTGCGAGATAGCATGTTCCTAGAATTTACAGATGGTGACAAAGACTATAGAAGGCCTTGATTATGTCAGGCAATTTCTTGGTGTTTTTGTAGGGTTTATGTATAAGAATGGGATATAACTTAAAACGTCTTCTTGGAGATAAGCATAACTTTGGAAATTTCTTAATTTTATGTGAGAATAAGGTTTGTTTTTAAAAACTGCTGTTCCGTCATGAATAGTCATATTTTCAATCCATCTGGACCATCTATTTAGAAGAGTTATTTGCCTTTAATTTTGTTTTGAACTACATGACCAAGGAAAAATGCTCATGAATAGCATTGTCAGTAAACAACAGATTCAGTAGAATGCACCAATACATAGATAATCAGTTTTCTTAGGCATGCTTTTCTGGACACAAGATGTACCATGAGTACATAGTCACTAGAGAGAAGAAAAGGTCAGGTTTTACAAATAAACAGGTGCATCCCAAATATATTTTCTCTAAAATTCTCATGCTATGGGATTACTTTCAGGTGAGATACCAGTCAGCTAGATCAGGGAAAAGAAATAAATGTGTGACAGATTATTTCTGTTAGTATTTTGTTCTGAATTTGTCACTGAGGAAAGTTTAATTTTGTTGCCTAAGATCTCTTGTTAGCTGTTGATTTCTGTACCTGTAGGAATAAGTCTTTTCCTTTTTCCTTTGAAGGTATTAAATGGAGATATTAAGGAATGTGGCAGAGCTACTGTATGTGGTGACATTGTTCACTCACTACTTTTATTTTTGGAAAGTGTAAGAAAGTGTTTGCTTTGGAGGACTGGAATAGTGTAAACATTTCTGCTTTTATATTTTGTCTTTATCGTGGCTGTTCTGCATTTGATTTCAGTTATCCAGGTTAAGTTGTGCAGGCTGTAATTTCCCTCCATTGTCATTGGAAATCAAGTGCAGCATGGGCTTTTTCACCAGCCTGGAATCAGAGAGTGGATTTATTCTGTAGTTAATTACAGGTTTCATGCTGTAAGGCTTTTGAAGGGTGATATTTTTGTGATGGTCAGGAATATTTAAAAAGAAAAGCTGTAGTATTTCAGAGGCTTATTAGTTGACTTTCACGGAAGCATAGACAAAGTTTTTCTTCAAGTACTAAAATGGAGAAAGCACTTGAGTCAGCAGCAGCATCCAGATTAAGCAAATCTAAGTTATTAATTCAAGCAATTAAACATGACAAAAGCCCAGCTTTACTGCCTTAACTTAATGTACTTCCAGTATTTTTTCTGGTACATGAAAACTTCAGAATATTCTTTTCTCTCAGGTGTTTACAGAAGAAAGTACACCTCCAGAAACTCTTGAAAATCCCCTTAATTTGCATTTGCAGCCTCAGTTTTCATTACATATTTTCTGTTCTCAGGAGAAGCAAACACTAATATATTATTCAGTTTAGGGTACCTGGAGTTCAGCAACTATTCATTTAGGTAACTGCATTTTTGGTAGTGATAAGTTATGCCAGACAGATTGGTTGGATATGTAGGAATTAATAAAAGAGTATCTTCCAATTAATATTTGTTATATATTAAAAATAAATTAATGAAATTTATAAAAATCAAGATGATTAGAAATTTAATAATTATTTCCATGTGAAAAACCAGAGCTTTTGTTTATATGCATTTGATTTTCAGTAGCTTTAAGCAGATTTCCAATCTAGTACTTACTGGAAATTTAAGCACATAAAAAAGGCAAGAACAATAAGCAGAATTCTTGGATGGACCTAGAGCAGAGCTTTAGAACTTAGCAGATTGCTGCTTGTATATTGTTCTACTTGTGTTGTGGTGCTTTCTGGACAGGTGTTTGTTTTTTATTTAACTGAAATACTTTCCTTGATAAAGTTGAACTTTCTTACAACATGAGTAAGAGTTGTCCAGGAGTGAAGTTTGATCCTTTTTTTCAGGTAAGCTGGTCATGTGGGGACTTGTTTCTGACTACTAATTAAACTGTTTGTAAGGGCTCTCTACTTAGAGAGAATGTTGTAGCAAAGTGAAGTGAGAGACATATGTGGCACGTCACTGCTGCTTATTTAAGGAGCTATTTGTCTGCTGCTGAGACCTTGCACTGTTACATGACACTCAAAAAAAAATAGCATCATTTCAGTGATTAATGTCACTGAAGATGAGGCACAGTATATGTGAGAAACTGCTGCCACACTGGAGCAGATCTTTTAAGAACATGACATTTAGATCAAGCCCTAGTGGAGTGTCCTGGCTCTTTTGTATTGCTTTACATGACTTGAATGTTTTCGTGTTAGCATCAAGTCTTCACCTCTTTAAAATGACTCCATCTTTCTACCACAGTGCGTACTGTGGCATTCTAATACTGGGAACTGCAGTTCAGCTCTGGACTCTTGAGTTTTCACAAGGCAGTTTTTGATGTCTGGTATCAACAAGTGGTATGTGTAAAAGGAACAGATTAATTTTTCAGAAGAGCACGTCTGCTGTCAACTGCACATTCAGGAAAAGTTTAATATTTGCTTGTGGCAGAGAAGAATCTCAATTCATTGTAGGGTTTGTTTTCTTCTTGTTGGTTGTTTTTTGGCGGTTTGGGTTTTTTTGTTGTTTGTTTATTTGGGTATTTTTAAGATGAGGTTGAAAATTAGTATAATATAATGGTTTTATTTGAAGATGTTTGATATTTCTAAACTTTGTTATTTATTAATAAGGTCTGTGTGATGAGCAATGGCATGTTGTCCCATTTTTCCATCAGGTCAGTTAAATCAGCCACATATGAGGCTGTAATCCTGCTCTAATCTTGACCATTTCTAAGAAAAGCAGGATGCCACTTTCTGTGCCAGGGAGAAAAATCATCTAAGAACCAGATCTCATTTCACATGGCTTTTCATCTCAGTTGAGAGGCTTTCCCACTACAGGCAAAGTAAAAAAATCTAGCTATGGCAGACTGAACTACCAACAGAGAAGCCATGGGAATGAGCTCAATTCCATTTTGACTTTCACATTTGAAAGAGTGAGCTTGTTTCTTCATGCTAGTTCTTTCTTTGAGCCACAAGAAGACTTACTATTTATTGAAGGAAGACATAACGAATAGCATTGAGAATTTTAAAGCTTATTCTTCATTTCCAATTGGAATTTTAAGATGCCTGCATCTCTCCAACAGTTACCTCTAATAATGAGAAAAAGTAAATCAAATTCAGCACAGTCATATAACAGCTTAGCTGAACTTAAGTTTGCCCAGATTATAGACTCCTAAGAACAGAGTGGTTTGCCAACTCCATGTGGTAGCTGTGGTTCACTGATTGCACCCATTCTTAATACAGTGGCTGTAGAGCTAGAAAACTGAGGTCAAAGAGCTGGCTTGAGGTACATTACAGCTTGTGGATTGTCAGTGAAATTAAACTTTGCAAAGACTTAACAGAGGGATGCTGATCATCTTTTGGATAGGCAGTAAGTACAGTAGACTGAGCTCCTGCTCAATCCTTGCATGTCTCATAGGAGGAGAAACTGAAGTCATCAAGTCATGCCATAACTAAGAAGAAGCAATAAATAAGTCTAAATAATAAATGTCAACCATGTCATAGAGCTGCTAATGGCTCACACATTTTTCTTCTACCATCCATTAACTACTGAAGAATTAAAAATAGTGCAAAGCTGAAGCCTGTTTGTGTATTAGCATTTCTTCTAAGTAATCAAAGCAGGTTGTTTATATGTTAGTGTTTCTTGTAATTAATGATTGTGATTCAGACCTGTGGCAAGGTGTTTCTGCAAAGGGGAGGCAGTATGGCAATTTGGCAATTCTGCTTTCCTTCATTTTCACCTATGTGTATCTGAGCAAGCACTGGACAGAATTCCATCCTGATGCTAAAATGAGATACTCGCTGGTCTGAGAAAAACACTGATGGAGAGGGCCACTCTTCCATGTCATTGAGTCCTACCTTCCTCGCTGAAAGGATCATCTTTACAACTGTCATTTGTGATAGGCATGCAGTTAACCTTTAAAAGCTGTGAGTAAATGAAGTTTCATTACCTCCCAGATTACCTGTTCCATCACTTAACCGACTTTGCTGGCTTTAAAATCTGGGTTTTTTTGCTAGACAAATAAAACTTTTTTCAAGTTTTAGCACTACAGAGGAGCCAAATAGGTTGTGGTTGTTAGGTTAACAGAAGATAAAGATGGATGCGGAAGCCAAGATTCATATGGCTATGCAGGACGTATATGCTTATTCCCCAAAATGTATGTCTGTAAAGCATAAAGAGTGAAATTTTAGCAATTCAAGCAATGGTTTCACTGGGGATGGGAAGAAGGATTTGATAACTGAAAGTCTTCTACAATTTATTTTAACAAATTAACAAATTTCACCAATATTTTAAGAAAGCTGGAAACATGGAAGAGGAAGAGGGCAGTACATCTTTGGCGTGTTTCATTTTGGCTTCTTTAAGGGAATCATGCTTTTTTTTTTTCCCCACTGAGAAGTTTCCTTTTTGTTTTCCCACATGATGCAGCACTGCAGAAGTAGTTGGGTTTAATTTGAGTTCAAAACAAATGTTTCATTCTGATCCTTTGACACTGCAGACAGCAGACTGCATTGTTTTGCTTAAAGGAGCAAATTCTAACATGCAATTGGACATAATGGCATTGACATGTTCTTCTCTCTTTCAGTAGTGAGTAGGATGTGAAACTCTTGTCTTAAATTACAGAAAGGAAGATGCAGATTAAGCATAGGATAATCTTCCTGAGAGTAAAAATACCTAATATTTAATTAGGTGACTTAGGCAGATTACAGGATTCCTGTCACCAGAACCTTTTAGAAAAGGTTTGGAAAGCAAATATCAGAAAATTACAGCTGTATGCCTTGGTATGTAAAGATATCCTAGAGAATTAAATTCTAACCAACAGAAGTTGTTCTCATTTCTGTATATTTCTTTCACAAAAAAATAAAGTTTTCTCTCAAACCCCAAACTAATTTCCCATTTGGCAGCTGGTTCTCTCTTATGTCTGTAGCAAGATTTATTGCTATTTTTACACAGTTGTGAGATAAGGCAATGAATCAATATTATAAATATTTTTCCCAATAAAAAGAATTTGGAAATTTGTGGACATTGCAAAGTTCCTGATAAAATTGTGGGTCTTCCTTTGGAACTTTTTGGGGTGCTTGTGATTGGGTTTTTGGGTGGTTTTTTGTTTGGTTGGTTGGTTTGTTGTTGGTTTTTTTATTTTATTTTTTTTTCCTAATGGTGCAGTTCTGTAAAGGGTATGCAGCCCCTCAACCGCTGCTCCAAACTTTCCTTCCCAAGCGTTTCCTGTTATAACAGTCTGATTGCTGGTGAAACCTCTATGTAGTGTACCATTGAACTCTGAGAAAATTCTTGGTCTACATTCAAGGAAACCACTGTTTAATCCTCTCAGTAAGGGTCAGGGCAGGTAGAATATACTTAGAATTGGGTGCATTTAAAGAATGGGCTCCATATAAACTCTTATAACATCTATATTACCTACAAGGGCTTGCCTTGTTCCTTTAGTATTGCCTTGAGAATTTAAACTGCAAACATCTGGATTAGAATATTTTTAATTTAGTTTTGCTTTATTTATGTATTGGACTTTTTACTTATGACTGCACAGTCTTGCCCATTTATTAATGACATAATATTAAGATTTCTGAATAAAAAGTGCTGGTTACACAGAACATATTAGAGCAGGTGAGACCTTGTTTTACTATTAAAGAAATGTAAGAGTACCTTAGGGCCAGAGAGGCTCTGTTGTGCTATTTTCTATGTAATATTCTACAGAGGAACCAACTGCCTCTGTCAAAAAAGCTCTGAATGAGGAAATAAGAGACATCAAAAGTATCTTCCTCACCATTCAGTGCACATGGTTGGTTCTTGTCTTGAGAATTTTATTTTTTTTAACTGAAACAGAACTTTTTTTTTTTTTTTTTTTTTTTTTCCCCTTTTTTCCCCCCCCCCCAACTGCCCATAAAAGAGGAAACCAGGAAGCAGGGCAAGAACTTGTCCAAGTTTGGGGGGTGCCTTTTTGTTATTTTGTGCAGGGGCCAAGGGCTGGCAGGCAGCAGCTGGGCTGGTTCCCCAAGCTCTGTTTCACTAAATGAATGCCTTCGAGAAAAGACAAAGCCCTGCTGGTGAGCTGAGACCCTGAGCAGGCTGCAGAGCTGCTGCTTGTGTAGATGAGTCTGAATGGCTGGGCTCAGGGTGAGGCTTTCATCATCAGTGCATTGACTCTCAGCATTTCCCCACCTTCATCAGCAAGAAATTCAGGCTCGACCTCACCACTCAGTCCTCCTGGCTATCAAAACGTGAATCTTTATGACCCTTGCCTAGAGAAAGGTTACAACAAGCTGGAAAGCTGCACTGAAATTACAACTAGTGTAAGATGAACCTACTACAGCTACTGAAAAGTNCTCTCTCTCTCACTCTCTCTTTATTTTTTTTTTTTTTCCCCAGCTTGTAAAGCTAACAAATAGTTTGTCTTATGAGAGAAGACTCTCTAGAGGGAACTGAAATCAAATCTATGAAGTTAGTACTCAGTCAGTTGCTATATAAAAAACATCCTTCTTAAAGACTGGGAAGGAACAGTATGAACCAAAGTCCCAACATGCTGCAGGCACATTCTTTATATGACATAAGCCCCTGTTGTGTCTAATCAGAGGTTTTTAAATTAGCTTCAGCCTTTCTCTGGACAGACAAAGAGCAAACCATACTTTTCAGCTTAGCAATGGCATCATTTTGAATGAAGCAGTGCTACTATTAGTGAAGTTCAAAGACAGCTGTGGCTTTATTTAGTAGTCTGTAGCAAATAGGAAACGGGTGCAGAAACACTAAATAACATTCTGTAATAGCTGTCTATAAGAAATATCTGCCAAGATACTTATTACGTGCAGGCATTTCAACCTTCAATGAGTTTAGAAAGAATTTAATCTTTTCATATGCTTCAGTGTAAAGCCATCTGTCGCAGTGACAGAACAAAGTGTTGAGAACAAGAACAAACGTATGTTTATGGAAGTACTCCATGAAATGTTAACAGGGAAGACACAAGATCCACAGCAGTATCTTGTAAAAAACGGGCAAGGGATTTTAAAAAAAAAAAACAAAAAACCATGGCAGTCATCTTCAGTATTTCCCATTATGATTTCTTTTCTTATTTCTTTTCTTACTTCTTTTTGTGTACAAATGTTAAAAAAATGACATGACGCTGAGTAAAGTACTGTTTGCATCCACCTTTTATAGTTTCCATGTTTCTGCTCTCTTTTCTGACAGTTTCAAGTTTATATCTGGACACACCACTATATATATGTTATACCTTATGTAGTGTTTCATACATCTACTGGACTTTTTAGTGCAAATCAAACAGCCTCAAACACTCAAAGGAGCTGAACTTTACTAGTACTTTCTTCCCATCACCCATTTGGGACAGATTTTTATACGTGACTGCACAAAAGAATGAATCCCATTATGGTGTTTGAAGTTTGAAGTTGATACAGTGTGACTTTTGACCTGTCATACCCCAAATATGGGACACAGTGTGGGCTAGTCAGAGATACAAAGGGATTACAGAAGAAAAAAAAAAATAGCACTGAGACATCAAAAAGAAAGCAAGTGTTCAAGAAAAGTTACTTTGAATCTTTTGTCAGTGGTATTGCAACAAGAAAAATCTAGTTCTGAAGAATCTATGTAGTTGGATTTGTAGTTACAAGGTATAAAGAATGTATTTTTCAGTGGTTCTGTTATCTTCAGGTCTGCGTTCTCTCTACAGGTTTGGGTGACTGGGAGAAAGGATTGAATCTGGTTGTGCCTTAGCAGCAGTATGAATTTTCTAGGAAGTGTATTTTATGCTTTCAAATGATAGATCAAAAAAAAAACATGTGTGCCGAAGGGTTATGGAGTAGGTTATGGTATAAATCTCTTGCCCATTTATGTATGAAATCTGTACTCTAAGCAGGGGTTAGCTTGTGGGGGGGGGGCATTTATTGAGTTGGAATTGGCATCATTCCACATGTGGGAAAGGACAGACACCTTTTGATGAGAGTTTCAGGTTTTACTCTAATAATCTATTTTAATAAGTTTTAGAAACATAATGTAGATTAACTTTCATCAGCCTTCAAAAACTTAATCCAGTGTGATACAGAGGCAGGAATAAACAAATACAACACGACGGCCCCCTGAGATAACAAACGCCAAAAGTATCCAAGGATTGACAGTTGTTGTCATGCTGTGTTAATTGGTAATGTTCAGATGGGTTCCTTTTGAGTCAGCCTGAAAGCGTGGAAAGTATTGCATTGCAGTGCCTTGCAGGTGTATCAGGTTGTTCCGTGACAGCAAAATGTGAAAGTAAAGACGTCTGAACTTTTATTTGAGTTCCGATAAATAGGCACGTTTTCAATCGTTTACTTAGCAACAGTGACATCTGCTGCCGAACAGGAAAATCCCACCTCTTTTGCACTACTGAGAAATAGTTTCACATCATCTGCGCAGTAGATTATCCCCTCGACGTATTTGACTTTTATTTTGATGAAGAATGGTAAACGGTGATATGATTATATTCTAATGCTGATCAGTGTCAAATAATTGTGAAAATTATGGCCTGATGAATCCTGCTGTGCCATCAGTTAAGATTGGTACAAGGAGAATGCACAACATTCGTCGATAACTACAAGGAGAATGTGGATATGAGGTTTCACAAGGTCAAGTGCAGGGTCCTGCACTTTGACCGTAATAGCCCCATGCAGCTCTACACACTGGGATATGAGTGGTTGGATAGTGGCCTGGCAGAAAGGGACCTGGGAGTGCTGGGTGCCAACCAGATGAACATGAACCATCAGTGTGCCCAGGTGGCATGGGAAGCTGATGGCATCTTGGCTTCTATCAGGAACAGTGTGGTCAGCAGGAATAATTACCAACAGGCAGTAATACAGGAGCATTCTGCTCCTGTACTTGCCACTGGTGAGGCCTTGACTCAAGCACTGTCTGCAGCTCTGGGCCACTAACTGCAAGAAGGATATGGAAGTCCTGGAGTAAGCAAGGAGACCAAAGAGAAAGTCTGATGAGAAGAGGATGAGGGAGATGGGTTGTTGAGCCTGGAAGAGAGGAGACTCAGGGCGACCATATCGCACTCTAAACTATCTGAAAGGAGACTGTAGTAAGGTGGGGTTCAGGCTCCTAGGCAACTTGTGATAAGATGAGAGGACATGGCCTGAAGCTGTACCAGGAGAGGCTTAGGTTGGATGTTAGGAAGCACATGCTCACAGAAGGGGTAATTAAGCACTGGAGTGGAGGTGGTGGAGTCACCATCCCTGGAGGTCTTTAAGGAAAGACTGGATGTGGCTCTTACGACATGATCTGATCAGTGTGGTGGTGTTAGGTCCTAGGCTGGCCTTGATGATCTCAGAGGTCTATTCCATCCTCAATAATTCTGTGAATATAATGTTTTGTCTTAATAGAACTGGTTCTTAGGACACAAACCAATCAGTAAAAAAACCTGAGAAACATGCACAGTCCTCAAGGGGTTATATTAATAATCTGAGTGAGTTTTGCTCCTCTTTGCTGGGGATGTTCATAATGTCCTTACAGAAAGGTTTGACTCCCCACAGATCAGCATCCTGGGGCACGTTGCTGTCACATCTGTTGTTAATAGGTTGTAAGCAGGGCCAACAGGCAGACTAGTAATTAAAGGGAGGTTTCTGCTGTGCACATGTATGTACACTCTGCTCACAGTGGTACAAGCCTGCCACTTTTATTCCAGGCTGTAATGTTTGTTGTTTTAATTTTTGCCGTTCATTTTTCCTATATAACACTGAGAATCTTCTTTATTTGGTTTTCTGCTGATAGTATTTCCCAAATGTCAAAAATGTATTGAATTGTTAGAGGAGAGAGATGAAATTTTCTTCCTAGAAGGTTTTTCCTCCTGGTTTTATGGTAGCTTGTTGTATACTACAGTCACTATACTGCCTGTTGGTAATTAAAAATTGCCAGTAACCCCCTTCCAACTATTCCATGGGAGATAGTACTGTGAAGTGATTTTCCCCCATTAATAATGATGATGGCTGCTGGTTTTCTGGCACTTAGCACAATTGGTGTGTGCTAATTTGCTTGAGCTTTACTCTCAGGGAAGATCAGGGAGAGGATCAGCTAGTTTAAGTGTACTTACCAGGCTTAGGTAGGAGACAAAGTAGCAGCAGTTTGGGTATGGACAGAAAGAAAAATTGAGGGTCCTTAAGTTACTCTGCTGGGAAAAAGTAAGAGGGAAGGAATAAACAAATAACTGTGGTGCAGTGGTGGTGGCAGAGAGAGATTGAGAGGGATGTGCATTCAGCACTGTGTCCTGACACATCTGCATTATGCCTGGATCACAACGTAAGTCCCTGACTCTCAGTGCTGCTTCCCTTTTGTCTTAATTCTGCATTTTAAGTCAGGTTATGAATCACGCTTGTGTCTCAGAGAGGTGGGTTGAGGATAAGCACCTGAAAAATTATGAGGAACTTCTGAGGCTGGTCTCCCTGATATAAATTGTGATTCATTGTCCTTCTGTCCCCTCTTCTGTTGGAGTTTTGCTGATGGCACTGAATTTCATATGAAAAAACAGAAATAATCTGAAACATTTTCACCCTCCCTAAAGGAATAAATGCCAAGTGCAGAGCTACTGATTAAAAACATCTCTCTGAGGAGCCTAACAGGAGCTAATCCTTAGGATATATTTAACTAACTTCTAATCTCTTTCAGTATAAGTGCATTAGGAAGTAAAAGTTTCTTCTATTGCCATAGGTTGTCTTACTCTTCACAGAGTTACCTTTTCGCTTACTCCTAGTTAGCACGTTCTTCTGTCTTGCAATTATGCTGTAGTAAGAACACCATTCTGGTACTTTAAAAAGTACTTATTGCCAAAAAAAAAAAAAACAAAAACAAAAAAACAACCAAAATGTCAAAGTTTCTTTAGTGTGAAGGCACCAGTTAAATGTTGTCTCTCTTTCCTTTTACTTCTCTAGTATAGCATAAGATCTCTTGGCTGGCAGTGATAATGGAGGTATTATTTTCTCCCCTTAAGCAAAATGATGTTCCTCAAGTAATTCACTGCAGTGCAAATTATAACTGCTCTTTTTGTCGTGACAGGACTGTAATCATCTTGTGTCACTGGTCATCTCTCTAACAGCTTCTTACTTCTCAATGCTGTCAAGTGGAATTAAAAAAAGAAAAAGAGGAGCTTTTTTTCCTTTTTGTTTTTTTTTTCTCCCTTTAGTCAGTGCCAAGGCTTTTGACGTTTACATATTTTATGTAGAAAATAAGTTGGTGATTATTGGAATTATTTTTATATCGTAGAGTAATTTGCTATTGACTGAAACATGAAAGCTACTTGGAACATTAAAAAGCATTTATTGCAGGCTGATTTATCTATTATGTGGGTTCTCCGAGATGCTTTAAAGTGTTGCTTCAAGTCTACATAATTAATGTAGATAAAGAAGGAAATAGAATTCAAATTTAAGTGTGAGACCTTGGAGGAGTGATGGAAGGGTATTAGGTTACAGGAGATACAGGTAAAGAACTATTTTGGCGCAATTGTTTGTATTTTTCATCAGCATCTCCCATGTGGGCCATGATTCCAGTACACAGTCTTGTAATCTCCTGCAGTGGCAATGATTCAGCTCAAAAATCAATAGGGCATGAGGTGTTTCAAGTTCTCATTATTGTAATGTGTCAACATCACTTCAGTGACCCCAGAGCCCTATGTTGGCTGATTTGTTCTCTGATTTATTGTGCAATCTTGTAGGGTGAACTATAATTTCACTTGCGACCAGAAACTCTACTTTCATGGTTTGTGTCCCAGTCTCCAGTCATTAGGATGTTCAGAGATAATCAATATCTGTGTTTGCTACTGAAGGTTGAATGAAGTTGTCAAGCAGCTAAATTACAAAGAATACAAACAAAAGAACATTGTTATGGCTGAGCAGAGCAGGAAGTGTTTTTATTTAAAATTTCATTCCCTATCAACTCAACAAATGTTTTTATTGCTTAGCACTGACATAATTTATGGTCCCCTGTTTGCCTAGAAGTTTCAGATCTTAAATTTTGAAGTCGTAAATACTTACTACACCACTTTGTCTTTAGGGTATCTGTGTTCCTTTATGATTCTGCTATTTTTGCTGTATCTCATGGACAGGAAACGAATACTTTTAATTGCTCACACTTAATAAATTTATTGTGGCTTTAATGTGTCCCAGGTAGAGCAGCATTGTAATTTCACAATCCTCCTTTTGCACTCCTCCTAATTTTGATGTTTCTTCACATGAGCAAAGTGATAGCAGTGTAGTTTGTATCAATTTCTCCTGGGCAATATCATACCTATCTCTGTATTTGAAATATCTTGAATAAAACTGAGCTAGCATAGCACAACCAAAAGCTCTTGGGACTTTCACTGCATTGGCATGTACACCTCACATGCTGAGCTGCTTAATGACAGATTAATGCAATGATCTTGAAGCCAAATATCTAAAATTTCATAGTGGTACCCATTTAACTTGAATTCTTCATTCTTGTTATTAAGCAGAATTTTATATTTTAGCGGACTGTCATTGTATTCTTATCTATTTAATAATAAAATCCCAAACCACACCAGGAAAATTCCAGTATGTGTAGTACAAATATAGTTATTACGGAGCAAGACAGTAATGTACTGGAAAATATGCTGCTTCAGGATTTTTTTGCTTATTCTGTATTAGTGATTCCTTGACCATTATAAAGTTGCACGATGAAGTACATTTGGCAGTGGCTTTCTGCATTTAACTTAAAGGAATGTAAAAGCCTAGATGACGAATGAATGCACTGCTGAAGAAAAGAAGTGCAAAGTTTCTGATGTAAATTTACTACTGTGAGATGTTCTGCAGTGGAGGTTGACTTCATCACTGTTATGATTCTTTCAAGAATGCCTATTCTGTCCTAGGTGCTTGAGCTCTCATTTCTGTAGGAGTCGTTTGCTGTACGGCTGCTCTGTTCTTATGCCCTTCCCAGGCTTAAGCACTGTTGGCTTCGCTGAGGGAAAGGATAAATGGGTACCTGGTCCAGCTCAGAGTGATCATTCTTGTGGATTGGGGATTATTATTTAATGAATGCCACCAACATTTTGTCTCCATAAAATTGTAATCCTTGAAGGCCTGCAGCAGAAACATATGCACTTCTGCATCTGGCCATCACTTTTTGGATTCAGTCTGAGTACTGAGGCATATTAGCAGATTGTCAGTTAAGTGAAAAATAACCAGCAGCTGGAAATGCACAAAGAAGTAGGAAGCAGATCATCTGTATATTTTATGTTTCTTCAAAACCTGCTGACAGGGCAGTATTTTTCCAGTATACATGATAGATTTAGTATTTTTCTCCTCCTGAAATACTTATTATAGTAGAACTTTCAAGTTAACTATTGGCTGCTCACAGCTTACCTAATGAGAAAACATCAGGCAGCATATGAATGTATGTGAGGTTTAAATTAAATGTATCTGAAATTAGTTATGTTTTGAAAGTTATATGGACCAGTGAGATCTAATTTCATCACCAAATCTAATACAAAGAAGAGAATATTTAGAATTGGAAACAGTGGTTGAAACTAAGGTTTCAGATTCAAGGTAAAAAATCTTCTAATTAATCTTCATAGTTGTGTAATAGCAATTTTGCACTTAAATGTTTATTATTTTATTGCAAGGGTTAGGAAGTTGTTAATTCTGAAGAATTATCTCCCCCCCACCCTTTTTTTTTTTTTCCCCCATCCAAATTATCAGTTTAAATGATAATCTCCGAAAGTTGCATTTTCTTAAGCAGTGCCCAAGCAATTTGGGGGCATGCTACACAAATAATTAACACTTTTTCAAACCTTGCAAAATTATTAGTGCGTAGGTATTGTTGTTATTCAGGAGGCTGTTATTAGTTAGTTTCTCAAAGGAAAGGTTGACATCCTTAGTGAACATAGTACAAGTACAAATTTGTGCATGTGCTTCTCAAATAGGCATGAAAACCTGGCGTGCCTGACTGCAGTAGGAAATTGTGCACAGATTTCAGATGCTTCCTGAAAATCAGTGCTAGGACTGCTAGGTCACTGTGATAGGAGTGTTGTGGGTTTTTTTAATATGCAAGCATCTTCATAATCATTTACTAAGTTGATCTAGTTAAAAGACTTTTCCATGAAATTAAAATAATTGTCATGGGGTTGGTACAGCTTTAAAAATGTAACATTTCTGGCCTTACACTTCACAAAAAGATATAGGTCTTTTCTGCATGAGAATTTGACCTATATAACAGAATAATCTGGCATAATGCGGAGAAGGGGGACAAGGGAGAAGGAGGGCTGTAGCAAACCTTTCAAGTGTGGCACAGGCCATGAAAATCCATGAAGCTGCTGGCAGGTAGATAACCTGTGCAAATTAATTTGTCTACTGTATATCCTATGACGTATAATTCATTTTATATTATGGGTGTCCCACATTCTGGAGGCCAGGACTGTTTTAAAGTATCTCATCTAAGCTCCTCATGCTTCCCTTGAAATGCTTATTTTAAAATGAAGTGTCATAAATACATGGACAACGTGCAGAAAAATTTCTTTCATTGTTATTTTTGGGGGAAGTAGCTTTTAATGTTTAAAGAAAAAAATCCTTTGTAGTTTGGCCTTTATTCCTCCTTTTGCTGAGTACACATTGCACCATCACCTAGAGACTTCTAGAGTGTACTAAACGTTAAAGAGTTGGTTATTTTAGCTCCCTCTCAATACTTTTGGAAAATAGAGACAAATGTTGCATTGCTGCAGAGATCCCTCTCTACTTTTTCTCACCTGTCAGTCAAATATTGAGGAATGTACACTAAGTAGAGCTAGCATTGCACACATTCTGTACAGGGTAACCTTGCTGACTGGCTTAAGTCATGTGAGGATAAGCTTCTGGCTTTGGGTGGTGACTGACAGCTGTCACAAGACCACTCGAGCAACAGTGCTGTCCAACTAATGATGGCGTTTGCAAAATTAATAAGGCCTAATTGCACAATGTAAAGCTTGGATGGGAGGGGAAACCCACAGATAATAAATGGCAATGGCAGTTGCTGCAGAAAGACACTTGTCTGACTCGGTTGTGCTACCCCTGTTGTGCCTGCTGCTGGCATTGAGAGCACAGGCAGCTGTTAGATTGCCAAGAGTGGTGGTAATGTAAATGCGAGTGAGATGACTGAGCAGAGACTAAGCAGCCACTTCTCCTTTTTGTTTTTAATTTGTTTTGGTCTGGTTTATCTATTTCAATTGTAACCAGCGCATAGAAAAAAATAAATTATGTCTCGTCACTACTTGCTCAGTCATTTCAGTTATATGTATGCTGCTGGTAGACTTGATATCCTGTTAACTGGTTTTGGTGCAAGAAGCATGATTATTTCCTGTTCCATCGCAAAGCAGACTTCATCTTAGTTTGATTAGTATATTCAAATAAGAAAAAAATGCAGCATGGTTCAGAAAAATTCTAGACATTTTCATTAATTTAGTATTTTTTTTTTATTTGGAAACTCCACTGAGATGGAAGTTGCACAGGGATGCAATTTTGACTCATGTCTGTTTCTGCCGAGTTAGGAAGGCACCTCATCAGACCACCTTCTGCTAGGATTTTGCCATACTCTACTGTAATTAGGTGAGGAAAATGGAGACTCATGTTCCGGACCTGTGGGTATTGGTATTGTTGCTAGTGAGCTGTCCAAGCAGTCTTAAATAACTCTGTAGGGAGAAAGAAAAAGAATAAAGAATAAAAGCTTTTTTTCGCTTTGAGACTCCCTGTAATTCCAACTGGATATATTGTTTTCACTATGCACTGTTAAATACCTGCTGGTGCTGCCACTATAGGTTACCTGTATCCTTCTTATTCACCTTTTGGGGGGAAGGGCTCTGAAGCTCAGTGTTTTCAAAGCGCTTTGGAAAGTGTTCTCTTAAAAGGATATTATGTGTGTGTAACATACTGCTGCTCCTGCTGAAGCTTGGACAAACGATAAACCTCTGTGGCTGTAGAAAATTACTGAGTGCTGCATAAGCTGTTCAAGTGGTGCTTTACCAAATCAAAGATACTGTGCTCAAGCACTATAAAAAAAAAGAGAACTCCCACGGTGAGAGACAGCTTGCTACAATGGCATTCAATTCAAGGTCATACCTAACGTCAGTCACGGTTGGGAAAAAAGCCAAATTAAGTACTTTTAGCAGTGAAAATATATGGAGAAATAACGTTAAGGGTGTGAAGATACTGGAAAAGGAAAACAGTAAAAATCCATGTACCAGAACAGTTGTGTAAGCAGTGTTACAGAAATAGGCATCAATATGCTAAGTCATTTACATTTTGTGTATCATTGACTGAAAGCACCTTCCTTAGGTGGTCTTGCACTTGGATGGCTTTGTGGCATCCTCTCTTTGTTATTACAGCTGTTATCTGGACAGAAGTTCATATTAATATTTTCTGTGAAAGGAATGGGAAGGTCATTAGCAGGCAAGCCCTGATGTGATGACAGGATGTGTTGGCTTGTTTTCTTGGGACAATCAACATTTGGAATTTTTCACAAAGTTTCCATGTTATGGCATTTCTTAAGTAAGACTCACCAAGCTTTATACCAAAATACTGCAGGTGGATACCAATTCTATTTAGCATATATTGAATCTTTAACAGTACCTTGTACCATGTGAACTGTAAATGGTATCTCCTTTGTCTGTCACTGAGCAAGTGTTTGCATCTGAAGAAACCAAATGGATTGTGATAATTCAGTCATTGGATGCTGAGCCCTGGTGAAAATATCAAAGGTTTTAAACTTCAATACCATAGTTCTTATGATACTGTATTATTACATTATATTCTTACATGACATCAAGTAACACGTGTGATCGGGTCATTTTCAACACAAAAGAATATTGATCAAGGATAGACATGAAATCTTGGTAAATAGATGCTGTTTAGTGATCCCACAGTGAAGCAGAGATTAGAAAGATGCCTGGTTATGATGTGCCTCTCAGTCAGCATAGACTTGTTTTCTGCTTTCAGATCTGATTTCATGATAATTTTAATTTCACATGGAACAAGTACTTCTTGTTACCTCAGTAGCCTGAAGTCCACCAAAGCCACTGTGCAAGTGCAGGAGGATAGGAAGTTTCCTCTCCAAGAAACTAAGCTTGTGACTCAAGATCATGATGTGAGCAGACACTTTGTCAATACATACACTCTGTGACTTCTGTCCAGGTTCTTTTGCCCATAAGTACATTGGAGCTATTCTGAGCTCTTCTTTCTGTTGGTTCATTTTGGAGAGTCTTGAGTCAGACCATACTACTTTTAGGGAAGGAACTGGAGATGCACAAATACTGCAAGCTCTCACAACTTCTAGTATAAAAAATTCAGAAAGGCACTTAGAAGGGTGTCTCCTGTTGTGAAGTTTGATCCTTGTATACTGCTTGTTTGGATGTTTTTTCAGCCCACCCTTGGGTTCTTAAAATCTTGCAGTTTGTCAGTATGTTAAAATAGATTAATGAGATGAAATTTAGGTGGGTTTTGTTGTTCTCCTCTACCTCTGTGTAGTGACATTACCATAAATAATAGAACAGTGGTTTGTGTACAGGTACTGTGTTCAGTAAAAGTAGAATCCAGCAGCATTATAAAATTGAGCTGAGGGGCATATGTTTCAGGGTGGGAATTGAAATTTTTCCTTTCTGACAGGTTTCCTTGAAACTAGGTTCATGCTGGCATCCAGATTTTCCTAGAAAAAGGGAATGCCAGAATGCTGCAGTCAGGGCTGGTGCTCGTTGTGAGCACTTCAGTAAATTGGCAGAGAGGGAAAGGCAGGTATCCTGGAGGTGCAAGTGTCTTGCCAGGCAGGGAACAGCATGGTAGTGCTGCAGGACCAGACTGAGCATGAACGGGGCTCCTAATCCTGATGATCCCAGATACTCAATGTAAGTACTGAGCTAAACCTCAGTTCACCATTTTTATGTTACAGTTGTTTCACTGTGAAATGCTCTGTCCTGATCTACCTTATTTACTGGCTGTGTATCTGCAACAAATGCAGAACTGTCTCTGGGATCAGAAAGAAAGATTTTAATTTTTCCTTCATACATTCTAATTCCTGGTTGCCTGTTGTTAGTTACTCTTAAACTTCCGTTAGTCACATTGTATGTCTCTCATTGACTGAACTCTGAATTAACTTTTCCTGCTCCTGTGTGTCTTAATTCCTGTTCCTGCATGTCTTAATTCTCTCTTATGCACTTAACATTAAAAGAAATACCTCTTCTTTTCACTTCCACTCAATGATCCCATCACCTCCTGGAGTTAATAGAATTAAATTCTAATATTAACCTTCAATTTGCAGTTTTGGAGCCTTGAAACATCACCTGCTCTGCATGGAGTAGTTTTTGTGGTGAGGTTTGAATGTGGTATATTTTCAAAAGAATTCATGGGGTTTGAAATCTATTGCACTTTTAAGAGATATTTTACATCTCCAGGAGGGCTTTCACTTGAAGCTTTTCACTCTAGGATGTCCATATACGTTTTTTTTTTTCCCCCCCATGGTGCTTACAGTGTCAATTATACAAGATACAAGAAACTGGGCAACAAAATTTTAGAAGCAAGTCAGGCATGGAAAACAGACACAAATACAGTAAGTGATGTGGCTGCACAGCAAAGGCATTTGTAGCACTATTGAGCAAACACATCACTCAGTGGTTTGAATCACTTGCAGAAAGTATCCGAGCAGAACTAAAGTGTTAATTGAGAACAAGGATCTGATAGGAGAGGGGTTCGAAGTACAACCTGGGATAAAAGAAGGACCAGTGCAGCTATGTGATAAAGTGGCTCTGTAATTTCTGTCTTTTACTCCCTAGCAACAGGTATGTGAGTTATTTTTTTCTATCAAAATTTCCAGGTAATTATGATTCAAAAGAAATTGAATCTCATGTGCAGAAGCTTACATATTTGACATGGCACTTCCCCTTCTGCCTGAGCAGGTACTTACTGTCTTTTGGCGCTGTTCTGATGAACATGTGATGCCTTTAAAACACTCTTGTATATGTAATGCTACTGTTGTGGGTAATAATCCTGCTAATAATTTCTGATTAGCTTGCTTGATAGGCAAAAACATACAACTAGCTACAAGAATGGACTAGAGAGATACAGCTGACAGGGTGTCATTTTGACATGAACTCATATAACACCGTAGCTCGTGTGTTTTCAGGATATTATTTGTATTGATAGAATACACAGATAAATTACTGTTGTAAAAGTGGTTTATTTTGGGGCATACCCATGGTAACAGCTCTGATTTTCATGCCTAATCTGATATTGGGAGCTAACCAACCAAGTCAGATCTAAACAGCTCTAAGACCCACAAAGCTTACTAGCTAAGACTCTATATGACAGATAAATTGACAGATTAAAAGCAGCAATAAATAGTTAGACCGATTTACTACAAGTGTACAGTATTAGGACAGCCACTAGAAGTGGAATTGAGATGTCTTACATAATTTTGTCACTTTAGGCCTTGATTGTAAGTACTGAATATCTTTCAAAATGTATCTTTAATTCCTGATGGAAGCTCGTGGGTGGGTATACAGGTTACTGGGTAAGGCTGCATTATCCAAGAGATAAGGTTTCTAGCATTAAACTGAAAAATATGAGTTCTTTCCCAATGTGGATGACTTTGCCCATGTACTTTGCACTATTATGATGGATTAGATCGATATACAATCTCTTTTAAATTGCCTTAGAAGATCACCATGCCTTTTTATTGCTCAGGTGATTTCTAATCTAGGTGCTCAAGCCTTTCAGGATTGAACAAGCAGTGCCACTATACTGCTTCCACCTATTCCAAATCCTTCCCAAATAGGTTTAGAGGAGTTGGTTTTTTTTTTTTGCAATATATAAGTTTCATTTATTTTGGAGACCACTAATAGGAAAATTCATTTAAATAAAGAGAGAGTGAATTGTCTTTGCTATTGTTTTTTTCCTAAATAAATAGGAGTTTTGCATTTAATGAAGGTGAATTATGAACCACAGAGGTCTGGGATTAACTTTATCACTTTATCTGCTTTTGGTGTAGCAAGTCTTCAGGATGAAGCATTATTTAATCTACATTCATTTTATATTTTTTTTCCCCTCCTCTTTGTTCTCCTAAAAAAACCAACCA
>VWZI01009183.1:90496-218217 GCA_013396835.1 Psilopogon haemacephalus
CCAACAAACAAAAACCAGCAAAAAAAACCCCTAAACAACAAACCCACCTCATTTTCTCAATCTTTAGAAATGTGAAGACTTTGTTATTGTGCTCCTCTGTTCTACGCTGTTGCCTTCAACTTCCTATTTAATAAGATACAGGACATCCCTCATAAATTCTGTATCATGAGTGTAATGTTGCTTTGATGATATATTGCATGTTAAGTTGGCAGTGGCATGAAAGGACAACGTGGAGCTCAGGAGAGATGTATTTATATTTTTAAATTTTTTTTTGCTTGAAGTATTGTACATTTAATTATGTTCAGCAACTGAAAAAAATGGTAATCTAAAAACTTAGAGAAGTCATTGAGGATTTTCAGGATGCTTGATGAATTTTTATGTTGATAATTGACACAATTATCTCAGAATCATCTGCAAAATCAATAAATGTCACTAAGAATAAGAGTTATGTTTGGGTGTGGAAGCTTAAAGATATTATGCACATGGTTTACTTGTGCTTAACTCGTTGCCTTGGTTCTCAGCTCCTTCCCGGATGGGGTCTCACCACTGTCCCTTTTAGATGGCAAAGAGGTTGAAGCAACAAGGTCAACTTCCCACCCAGACTAAGTTCTCAGCTGGCTTCTCCATCTGCTTTTGGCAAATGATTCTGGTACACTCCCTTCAGATTTATCAGGATTCCTGACAGACACAGTGCCTGCACTAGTAACTTGCCATATTTGCATGAGACACAGTTCACTTGACCAGGATGGATTGTTTTTTGGGTTTTTTTTGGTCCTGTTCTCCTCCTGCCATATTTCCAGAGGTCAAAAAGTCCCTCTTTGATAGTGGTTGCCATCATCTCTGCATAGCTCTGAAACAAACATGGTATTTCAGTTAATGATTACTAATGCTTTGTGTTTTGGATGATTTGACACAGTGGGAAAGAATCTTCCTCTGTAAATCTCAATAGAAACTATTTGATCAGAAAACCAATAGTGACTCAAAGGAGCAAAATGCCAGCTTTGTTGATGTTGTCTTCCTTGACCTGTGCTGATTTGGAACCAGAACTGTCCTGGATGCCATATGGCACAGTTGCACATCTCTTTATATAAAAACCTATAGAGAGCTCTTGATCTAATGGTTTGAACATGAAGTGTTCTGCCCATTGACCACGTATGTTTTGTAGTTGGTGACTTCTTCTCCTGCCCTGCCTTCCAACTGGGATTAATTCTCAGTGTCCTCTCTGCAAATGAAGAGCCAGTTACTTTGACATTGCCTTTCTCTCTCTTCATACTTGCTTCTCTGGGTGGAGGTTGGGGGCAGTAGTGATTCTCCGAGGAAAACAAAACTTGAGTTCTGGAACAGGCTACACCTAGTAATCTATTGTCGTGGCCCTTCTTGTGTGAACTTGAATGAAAGGGTAAACAGACTTCAGCCATATAAACCCAGGTACAGTGATAGTGGAAATAATGACTTCAGAATCTCATTTCAAACCTGTGACATTATTTTAAGCTTTCACTTTGTTTTCCTGCAGGTATTTATATAAACACTGTCTTTCTTCTGGCTGTCTACTTTGAGAGCAATGTAGTTGTCCTATTATCACGTTTTCTGATGATGAATAATGAGGATCTCAACAGCAATAATCATCCTGGATGCAGAATGTGATTTAGGCAGCTCCAAACACCTTCTTGTTGCAACAACAACAATTTGCATGGATTTATTTTTTAAAATATAGGTAAAATCCTCTCCACATCTATTATCCGATATTTTCTATATGATTCTGTGTTGTATGATACATTTATTACCCTTTAAAATCTCTCTCACAGTTGTATTTTCTCTGCTTGTACCTCTTGCTGTCTCAGCCATCTTGGTATTTCTATGCTCTCCACCCTTTTTCATGGTAATCTTTATACTCCTTCCACATGAGCACAATCCATCTCTTTTTCTTCCTTTCTTATATGCAAGTTATTTCTTCAAGTTGTTATCTTTTTGCAGTGTAGTACGGAACAATCAAGCCACCAAACCTTGTACTTTTTGAAGCAGAGGTGTTTGAACATTTGAAAACCCACAAAAGAAAGGCAGATCAGTAGTGCTGGCATTCTTCAGAATTGCTCTTTCATTTGAAAGGAACAGAGAAACTATGGGTGGGCAATTTGAGATTTGTGTCTGTTTAAGAATAATGAGGCTGTGAATGGAGGCAAGAAGCGTATCAATAATGATGAGATGTGGTGAGGGCTGATGTGTCCACTTAAAGGGGAAAAAAGAGTGGTTTTAGTATAGTGTTATATTTGATAATCAGGCTACAGTTCATATATACCTGGAGGATTCTTGGGAACCCCAGAGGTCTGAGCATCTGCTCTCTGGATGTGAAGTCCCAACAGGCACCAGATGTGGCTGAATGAGTTGCTGTTAAATCTGAATATGCCAGATGAAGTTTGGAATTCAAGCTTTTTTCCTACAATCCACTTACTGCTTCCCGTTCTTTGCTTATGATCAGCACATTAATTGCTTCTATTATTTTTCCACTAGAAGTAGATGATGTTAATAGAGTTCAAGTAGCCTGGTGGCATCCCTGAAAGAGTTTTCAGTAGATGGTAAACTGAAATCCATGCATGGAGTACTGGCTATACAGAGCATTAAAATGGGCTTCATTGGAAGCTCACAAAAGATGTTAAGTGAATATATTAATCAGTTATGCACTGCAGATTTTGCTTAAGTCATGCTCTTTTTCCAAACTCTATAGTGTGTATAATGTGATTGTTTTTCCTAGTCTTAGGAAAGCTGGCACATATACTTAGTGCTGTAAATGTAATGGGCTGCATTCTTCATTCTAATTGGTGAAGCATGTGCATTCTTAACAGCAGATAATTGTGTTCAACACAATGCATTCCTAACTCAGAAAGCCACTTTTGCCCAGCCACGGTGCCTTTCTTCTTCAAGAACTATTAGTGGTAGTAGTCTGGGGGATTTATAATAGCAATAGCACCTCCTAACCCAAACCTTGGGGCTGTTAATAGCTATTACTTTTCCTTACAGTGTTTCCTTGAAACTGTTTCTCTCCCCAGGCACTCTTTTGCCCCGGGGCAATTAGTTAACAAAGTAGTCATTAACTACTGATAATTATCAATTTGTCAGATATTACTGTGTTATGATGCCATATTCTCCAGTAATTAGATAAACCCACTTAATCGTAGATAGTATCAAAAGCCCTTTTTTGCAGGATCAAGCAGGTTGCCATAAGCCAAACTGTGCAGCTTTGGAAATGCAGAGTGAATGATGGAAGGAAATAAATAATTATCATACTGATACTTTGAGACAAATATTCCAGATTTGACATGTCTATAACTTCCAGAGATAGCTGCCTGTAAGAAAAATAAATTCATCCAGTCACAGTTTTTCATGAAAGTGGGGGTTCTTACTGGTCCTTTCTGATACTCATTCCTAGGATAACAGGAAAGCAGAAACACAAACACAGAGACTTATAAATGTGTACATCTGAAAACAGTGCCTTTATTTGGGTCAAAAATATTTAGCTGCAGATGAGCATGAAACTTCAGGGCTTCCTTCTTTTTTTCTTTTTTTTTTGCCAGTTTGTGATGCATCACAGAATAATGCATAATCTCTTCAGAGCTATGGTTAGTTGTTGATGCTTGAGAGCTGAAGTTGTTGATATCCACATCAATTTTTGCTTTACAAACAGAAAGCTACTTCACAGTAAATTAGCTAAAATAATTTCCAGTCTTGGCAAAATGAATTACACTGGGCCAAGTACCGCATTCGTGTAATGATCTGGGCAGCTTGAATCCACAAAGAGGTTCAATTCTGTTTGCACCTGCTTTTGAAACGTGCTTTGTACTAAGAGCAGTTCATTCTTTTTCTGTAGAACTGTGCACTTTAGAGCAAAAAAGGTCAAGTATCTCACTGTGGCACATGTTACATGATTTAAGGGAAACTGCAATTGAGGGCAGTGCTGAGGGGAAATGGAAGGGCTGCTGGGAATCCAATAGAGACTTCAGTACCATTTTGTGTTTTATGTGGTTATTCTTCAAGTACAAGGATGATGGCTATTAATAAAAAGTGAAATCAAACATGGATAAGCAAAAGTAGGAAATGAGTATGACAACCAAGAGAAGCTCTCATATACATGTTCAGTATTCATTCTTACCAGAATGCTTTTAAGGAGTTAAAATCATCACGTACCAAGTCATGACAATTATTTTTCTGTGATTCAGATCTGTGTACAGCCAGCTGTCACACTGATGTTTGCTGTATAGGAATACAAAAATCATCTGTAATAACACAGCAATGTAGTTGTCCACCATATATGATTTATTCCTTTGACTCTTGTACATTTTCTACAGAGACAGTACAACACTTCTGTGGCTTGTTCTTTTCCTTCTGTGATTTATCATAGCTAGTTTGATGATTGTTATTTTTAAAAATACGCGTTATGAGAACCAGAATAAAATCATAGAGGTTTTAAGCTGGTAATATAAGCAAGGAAGGTCAAGTGTGTGTATACCAATGCACACATCTTGGGGAACAAATAGAAGAAATTGAAGCTCTGTACCCAGTTAGAAAGTTGTGATATCAGAGGGATAGCTGAAACGTGGTGGGAAAGTTCACGTGACTGGAGGATTGTGATGGGTTGCTATAGGCTGCTTTGTAAAGACAAGCAGGAAAGAGGAGGAGGAGGAGGTGTGCTCTGTGCTAAAAAGAGCATTGAATATATGGAAGTCATCTACAATGGATCTGGGACAAAATCAGAGTTCTTTCTAAGTGAAGTCTTACAGTGGGCATCTGCTTCCAACCTCAAAACCAAAATGATGAGTTGAACAAAACAATATTTGAGCCACATAGCAAGATAATCCATTGAGGCTCCTTCCAACTTTCCTTCCAATTGATAATTTGAAAAAAAGGTGATGGATAATTGTTGTTTCTTACCAAACAGTAGCTGTTACAATGCACTTGCAAACTGGTGAGCTGATTCATATATTTGGGGGTTTTTCTAGACTACATTGAAAGGAACTATTTTATTTAGGGAATATATACTAAACTCTAAGTATGTATGGCTAGTAGATATGATTACTGTTATAATGGAGAAAGCCCATTTCATAATGCTGTTTCTTGATGGTGAAATTGTATCTCCCTTTCCTGGAAAGTTAGCTCTAGCTACGTATGCATAATTTGGAGATGACACCAAACAGTGTTTTAAAAAGAAACAGAATATGAAGCATCTGAGCTCTGTTTCTGGAAGACCTGGTTTGGTACAGTTTTAGCAGAAATAGAAAACAGAAAATTCTTTAAAAGACCATATACACTGAAGATAATAATATAAGTTCCTGAGCTTTCTAACATGGTACAAGTTTTATACTGTTTGTAGTTATTTAAATGCACTGTGAATATTTAAACATCTGAGCTTCACAACACATAAAAAAACCCCAAACCAAACCAAAAACCAACCACGCAAAAAACCTGAACACCACAATAGATGGAAATCAAATGTATTTTCTATGAAGTTTCATAGTTCATAATTGACGTATTTCTGAGAATTAAAACATCTTTTTATATAAATTATTATTTAAATATTTAGTTTTACTGAACTGAGAGCACTTATGTTTAACACAGGACCAGCAATAACTGCTACCTTTCTGTGATAATTTATAGAAATTGTTTCCTTTGTCTGTAGCACTACCTTGGGTTTTATCATTAGTTCATCAGGTAGTTATCACAGTTTCTGTATGGATACAGGCAGTGAAAAAGTAATCTTTGCCATCAGAAGTAAGACTATTAGGTAATGTCTGTTTGTTCAAGTGACAGTACCTTTTCAGAATGAGCTGATTGAACTGTGTGGCTTGCTTCATTCTGCAAATGATGATGGTAAGAGGTGAAAAAGTGTGGAATGAAAATTAGAAGTCCCTCAATCAGTTGAAATGAATGTGAGAAAATGGAAGCAGATCACACCAGAGTTCTAATTTGTTAAAAGAGATTCAACAAAATGTTAAAGGAACTTGTGCTGTGAAAAGACAACATGCCTGTCATTCACTGCAAGATACCTTTTTTAGGCTGATTCATCATTTAACAGATTCTCTGTTAGATTAATCTACGGAGAAGGGAGCAAGTTAATGTGCATTTAAGTACATCGTGGAATGTATTAAGTGATTACAGCAATTATGCATTTTATCAGCAAAGAAAGCTATTAGTGGATTAAGTTATTTTAATAAAGAGTTAGAAAATTCAGTTAGATTCTGTTTCATGTATATTGCTGGGTCCCAAGTATTAAAAATGTCTGTCTTCTGAAGAAGTGGTCCTGCAGTAACTCAGCATGTGGTGCTCTCATCACAGTCCATTGAAATGTGTTCATGGAAAGCATATTCCTTAGAAGAACACAAAATAGGTAAACAAACAGAAAAATCATAGTACCCTGGTTTAGGTAAGGAGGACTGTGATTTGCTGTGCTTAGATGAAAATCTTTTTGGGCTCCATTCAGTTTTAATACTAATGTCTTATAAAATCTAAAGAGTTCTAGAATGTTTTCAGCAATATTTGCCATCAGGATGAGGTTGAGTGGCTATTTTATTATAAATGGAAGATCATTTTAACATAACATTGCAGTTGGGTTTTTGCCACTGGATGAATTTATGCAAGAACTCCTGCAGTCCATTTCAGAGAGGAATTCATCCTTTGAGCAGCAAACTGCTGAAAAGAGATATTGAGCTACTTGCATTACTAAGTGAAAAGTAAGATGGGAAAAAGCTGTCATGTTAACATTTTAACAGATAAACCCTCAAGTGTCCCCAGCTAATTTATTGGAATCCTTGCGTATGTTAATATTCACATAGGGAATCTGATTAGGATAGCAAATCTTTGTCCAGCAGGAAGTGCCCTGGTGACAGCTTCTTCGTGTGCATCTTGTGAGACTCCCTCCCTGATTGTTTTGCTGAGTACTTACATTCCAGGTGTCCAGGGAGAGGGTGTCCACATGGGCACTGCTCTGACATCTAACTACACCACAAGCATAAAGCAAACCTGAATTTCATCTTTATCTCAAAACTTTAACTTCTTCCTTAGAAGTTTTTGTACCCTTTATGCCCTCTGTGGTACACATCCAGCTGATGGTAATCTCTATAAACAGATGACTGGTAAGGACATCACAAAAAAAGAGAATTAGAACAGTAATACACTATCTAGGTTTTAAAGCCAACTGACAAAACTATGCCTTTAATTAATATAAGGCATATATAATAGAAGAGTTCAGTGTCAAGGACTCAAAGTGTTAAATTCTATACACACCCCTAAGTGATAAAATGTGAGAGCTGGGAGATGTGTGGACAAAAAAAAATTCTGTAAGCACGATGAGATAAACAAAAGTCTTCACTGAATTAATACTTCAATAAAATGCCTAAGTAACATATGTCTCAACCTGGCTAGAGTCCTAAAGTGCAAGTAAAAGCCTGTAATTACATGATTGATGGGTACTTGAGGAGAGAGCTCAGAATCCACAATGACTGCAAGGTCATAAACGCTGTCTGGAGAAGGGGGAAGGGAACTACACCAAGAGTGAAATAGAAAATGACCACGGGTGACAGAGGAGGCCATCTGCCCTGGAGAAGCAGTCAGCAGCACACACAGACTCTGTTCTAACTGGTCGTATTATCTTGTAAGAAAATTTAAGAGGTATGAGCTTGGCTGTCTCACAAAAAATTATGCAAAATACCCAGCTGCTTCGTTCAGTGTTCAGGGACCTTAAAACTTTGGGTTTTTTTGCTAGTAAACCTCACTGGAAACAGACAGTAAAGAACTTGTTCTGAAAAAGTCAAACCCCTACGCTGTTGGTTGGTGACTGTTGCTGACACTGAACTTTCTGAGGAAGATTATAGTAATTAAAAAGATACATAATCTGCATAATTTCTGTTGAACCATTCTTGCCTGAGCAGTCACTGGTTTTCCTCTAAGAGTGGTAGCCTCTGTCTGTGTCACTGTGCAGCTCTGCGTTCCCTGTCTTTGTAGCCCCTTCTGAGGTTCTGATCCCGCATACAGCCATGCCCTGGTCATGTTCTTCTGAAGTGCCCAGGAGCTATAATTTATTTTTTGTTTCTTTCTTAAGAACTGGGTTCAATTATCATCATCACCATTTTTCTTTGTGCTGTTGTAGCCTTGTTGTTGGGTTTTTTTTTCTGTAAATATTTTAGTTTATTTTGGATATTGCTTTCTATCCCCAGTAAGGTAATGATAGCAAAATCTTTCTTTTTATGTTCCTTAATTTTTAATGGCTTAGTCTTTGTGTCTGTTCACTGTATAAGCCCGTTATAGGTACTGCTGTCCCATTCAGTTTTCTTCTGTGATAGCACTATTTGATATGGAAAGAGGCTAATACTGGGTTTTTCAAATTTTTTCCCCTATATTTTGTGGCAGGTCATTGACTATTTGCTGTTAGGGAGAAATTAAATGTCTGAAGTGAATTTACAGAATCTAGGTTAAATAATGATTACTTGTCCCAGTTCAAATTGTGTCCCATATAGTGAAATAATGTGAATTAACGGTGAATCTGTTTCATAGCTGATTTTTAGTCTCCCCTGAGATGATACCTTATTAAATTATTTTGATCTTCTACAGTTTCATGTATTTCTGTCTTTGTTATTAGAATTCTCTTTTGTTTCCAATGTCCATGGGCAGAAAACAGGTAGAAATGTTACTTTGCTTAGGGGAGACGGTTTTTTTTATTATTTCTGAATAATTCTGAGTAATTTGAAGTATTTTAATGTTCTTGGCAGTATAATATAGCATATTAAGTAGGACTGGGAAATCAGAGATGTTGCTTTCTGGGTCGCCACTTCAAAAACGCCCACATGTAGAAGTAATTTGTGTTCTCCACAATTATCATCACTGTTATTCTCAAAGAAAGGCTGAGATAAAAAGGGGCCAAGGAGCCAAGCTGCCTTCTCACCATTCAGTGCCATTCGTCTAACTCAGGTATGGAAGCATTGTCATTGCAATGGGTACACCTGCTCTACAATATCAGTCTTGCAGGACTCTCATAAGCTTAATGTATTGCCAAATAAAAGCACTCCTGCTCTAGAAAAGATGACATCAATTTTCAGTCATTTTCTGTATGTCAAGTAGAATGCATTTTGTTAGGATAACCTTAAGTAATACTTTTATTTCAGTGAGGTGGGTTGATAAATATTTACCAGAAAGCTATTTAAGGTTAAAGTTATAAAAGTACTCAGTATCACTGTGCTGTTAAACCTGTTTGTAATGTACTACATCACACTTAAATAAAGTTACAGCAATAATATTCAAAATAATCAGGAATATTAATAATGTGAAAGCGAGATGTGAAGGGAAGCAGAGGGGTTGCATGAGACTATAAACTCTTGTAGTTTGTGTTGTAAGTGAGCACACATGGCAGGTGGAGTGAGCGTGACTGAAATACTGGCATTAACTCTTACAGCTCACAACTGACTGCTAGTTTTTGTCCAATTGAATTCTCTTGAGTCTCCATACATCGTATGGCATGGGTAGGGAGTTGACTCAATGTGTCTGAAAGTTGTCTTCATTTTTTTAGTTCACAAATAGGTGAATGCCTCTCCTTAGAAAGGAGTGATGTTGTTTGTAAGGAATACTTTTGGCGTTCTGTCTGGCACAGCAAAGATTTCATAGGTGACAGCAGTAATAGCCATTGGTCTAATAGGTAGCCATTATGAGCAGGAATTAAGTTGCTCTTTGCAATAAAATTATCCAAGGGAGGATTGGAATACCAGAGCTGCTGCTTGGAGTTATTTGCATTTCCACTGATTCGGTGTCATTGCACATTTCCAGTGATGCTGAACTTAAAATGTCTTCAGTCACTTGTTCTCACTAATAGCAATCTTTACTGCTGATGTTTACATTATATCATTCTGGGGACATTATCCTCAGCACTTTTTCAAGTGTCTTTATCATATTTTCCTACAAACTTGCTTCTTTTCTTCTAATCCACATTGTATATATTTTAGAAAAATACTACATCCCAATGCAGCCATTTGATCTGAGTCTGTTTTTTAGCACTGTGCCATGTAAAGCCTGTGGAACAATAGACAGCATTGACATTTAGTGCATTTTGGTTGCCAGCTGTTACATTAATTGTAATCTCTTTGCTCTCTTTTCCTCCCTGAATCTGTCCTCCCTTCATTTGTTTCATCTGTATGTTCCTTTTTTATTACTAATTTCAATTTAAAACTTTTGGCAACAAAATTACCATTGTATAAGACAGCTCTACAATGCTGTTTGCAACACACTCATTGCAGAGGTTCTTCAGTATCAGTTAGAGTCTTCCTTTTCCGTTTACATTTTAGGCCCATAATAACAATCACAAATCAGGAATAAACTCATGATAAATCATTCTTAATAGGTACCTGCAAAGTCCATCTGTGATTCATCACAACTAGACTATGGCTACCTTCCTCAATGCTAAAAAAACAAACAACAACAAAACAACATAAAAAAAGAAGACATGCAAATTTATTCATTATTATGCCTTTTTTCTGTGGAAGTAACTGTTGGAGACTGTACCTCTGAGAAGAAAAATGCCAGCAGTTTCCTTTGGAATGCTTTTCCAAGGGTGTATCTAATATAGAGGTTATCCCAGCAGTTATTTCAGATGATGCCAGCTGATTCATTTGGGCTGTTAGGACTGTAAAGGAATCTGTGATAACTGTGCCAGCATGGCACTCTTTACATCCTTATAGCAGGCTACGTGTGTTTACTTTATAATATTCTGTTACAAAATAGAAGCAGATAACTAATTTTCTTAAGAGGAAACTAGGTAGTATGTTACTTGGGCTGTAGATGAGTCAATATTCTTGAGTACACCTGACCTTGTGGTATATTTGAAAACACTACTCAGAGCACAGGCCTAGCAAATTAATTGTGTCATGAAATTCAAGAAGAGATAATGTGAAAAGAAGCTTAGTATGGACAATTCAAAGCTTCATTTTCCTTCCTGATATGTTTATGTTTGTTGGAATAAGTACTTGTTGCTTTGAGCCATGTAGTGATTCAATGATGTCTTAGACCAATATGTTGAACAATTGAATATTGAACTGTTAGCTGGTAGATAAAACTGTAGTAGATCATGGATTCAGTTCTGTTCACACAGGACTTATTTAGAAAGATTGCAAGGATTATTTAAGATGAACAATGCATTCGGCTACCTAAAGGGGAGGAGGAGGGTTGTAATCCCAGAGGTGCACAGTAAAAAAAGCAGGAGCCACAAGCTGCAAGCCCAGGAATCCCAATTATGTTGGTGAGCTCAGGAACATCTTGGAGAGGCTGGGGCTTCTCATTGCAGACCAAACAGAAGTTCACTGAACAAAATGTGAAGCAAACTGCATCAGCTTAAATTTAGCCTTTAAGCGTGAAGGTGAACAAGAGACCTCAAGATATTCTCACATATCTCAGTTACTCTGTGATTCAAATACTGGTTCCCTGGAGCAGCTGCAAGGTGCTTCAGCTTTTCAGTATGGCTATTTCTGCAGACCTGGTTACATCTGCTGGCCGTCCAGTGAACTCAGTCCCAAAAGACTGTTTTGTTTTGTTTTTAAAGCTAATTTCTTTACCAGGTTTCCTATTCTTTCTCAGTTCTACCAATGCATTAAAGGAAAATCAAATCTCTTCAATCAATTTTAATTCCGTAATGTATTTTGAACAAGTACTGTAAAATTCAATTGTCTTTCATGAAAATATTTGTTTGTTAGATCTTGAAGTCATTTGGGCTTTTCTTTATTTTTCCTTTTGTAGAAGGTGGCTTTTGGAAATATTTGTTTCTTCATGTTCTTTAGAGAATGATTTTCAGCACTGGTAGATAGCACTTCACTCTGGCACAATTTTGTGCACTGTTTAATGAACTGTAAGTCAACATAGTTAAATGGGATATGACTGCACAAATTTCTGTATAAATTGGGAAACTGCCACAGGATCACAGGATGTCAGGGGTTGGAAGGGACCCAAAGAGCTCATCGATTCCAACCCCCCCCTGCCATACAATCTAGCTCAGGGCACACAGGAGCGCATCCAGAAAGGGCCTGAAAGTCTCTAGAGAAGGAGACTCCATAGCCTCTCTGTGGAGCCTGTTCCAGTGACCCTTACAGTCAAAAAGTTGCCCCTTGTGTTGAGATGGAACCTCCTATGCTGCAGCTTCCATCCATTGCTCCTGGTCCTATCCCAGGGAGCAAGTGAGTAGAGCCTGCCTTCCCGCCCCACCCCCCCCCCCCCCAACCCTGACCCTCAGCCCTTAGAGATTTAGAAAGATTTCTTAAATCCTCTCTCAGTCTTCTCTTCTCTGGACTAAAAAGCCCCAGGTCCTTCAGCCTCTCCTCATAAGGCAGTGCTCCAGTCCCCTAATCATCCTCTGCTGGACCCTCTGCTGGACCCTCTCCAGCAGATCCCTGTCCCTCTTAAACTGTGGAGCCCAAAACTGAATGCAGTATTCAAGATGAGGTCTCACTGGGGCAGAGCAGAGAGAGAGGAGAACAATCTTCACCAATCGTGGATGTTTTTCTGTTGAAAAATACCTTTCCAGAGATATTCCAAATCATTAATCTATATAAGCAAATAAGGAATAGTAGAAATGGTTTATGGTTTAATTATTTTTCTAAACCACTGCTTTAAAAATATTTCTGGAATAAAACAAAAGAAAAATGCTGGGCAGAATAATTTACATCTCAAAATACATAGAAAACAGTAGAAAAAAGGTACAGTGTTCTCTTTTTGGTTTTTCTTGTAACACAATAGTTTTTTACGGAATTCAGCCAATATCAATACTAAACAGTAGTTTGAATATTTCTTAAGTTTGCTAAGCAGTTTAGGGTGGTGGGTTTTTTAACTTCACAAATACCAGAACATTTTTATTTAGATTTGGCTAAAATTATCTGTCATATGCAGATGATTATGCAATATCTGCCAACGTCCTACCCTAAGACAGTTATAGCAGATGGTCAAATGTGTTTCATGTAGCATTTGTTTAAATGCAACTATATCTAATTTTTCTTGTAATTATTAACATTGTTTTTGCTTCTCAGGACTCGGTCTGCATAGAATTAACTGCTTAGAGACTTTAATACATTTAAATGCATTTAATACATTTTGTATTAAAAATACAGTGTTTCAACCTTTATTTTTTGCAGGACAGATATTTTGCTTTAGCAGTGTAAGAATTATGTGTCACCACATTAAAAATGCACAATAAGAGTAACAAATACTTTACCCTGGGCTGACTCTACTGATGTAGAAATAGGTTTGGTTATTTAATTTGTGTCTCTCTCTTCAAGAGTTAATTGTGAAGCAGAACAAGAATATGGCACTGAGCCTTACTAAACTGAGTATTGACTCAGTAATTTGAGGTATATATGACACATAGAAACAGTCAGAGATGAATTTGATTGGATTAAACCCTAAGTGGGGATATAGGCAGGCTTACCTTCGCATCAGAGGTGGAAGACATTGGGGGTTGGATCATTTCACTGGTTTGCAATATGATTATTATGAGTTGTCACCTTTTAATGAAGCATCGTAGGATCTCTGCACAGGTATACATTGCACATATACAGATTTGCACACACATGTACACCTATATGTGGATATATGCATAGTTGTGTGTAGCTAAACATTTCACTAATTAATTTGCTGGACCTATACATTCTCCTGAGTTCCAGTTCACAGACATCAGTTTCCTCAAGTGTATTGTAACTCTTACACAGTTACATATAAAGCTGTATTGTAAGTGGCAGAAACCCCCAAGCACCTAAAGGTACCAAGTTTCAGTTTATCATCAAAGATCTTCCTTGATTGTTTCAATATCTCATCTTCTATTCCTCTTTCTCCTAAACTAAACTATCATCTCTAACTCATCACTGAAACTCTTCTGCTTCTGTTGTCCAAACCAGCTGCTCTTCCCTTCTGTCCTGCTCTTGCGATTGAACTCTCCCAGCCGACTTGTTCTGGTGTTTCCCGACTGCCTTATGCAAGACCAATCCTGTTGTGTTTTGTCATCAGGGCTCTACGGTACTATGTTTTTCTCCCTAGTCCTTTGCTCTTTAAATTCCTGTTCAACAGAATTTCTCTGGTATTTAAATTTATATTTAATTAAATATGCTTCATTCGAATATTTTTGAGTTCAAGTAGCTTTTTCTGCTATGCCCTTCTGTAGACATATTGGTAAAACGTTTGGTGATGTACATTAAAACCTAATTTGTAACATGAGTGAACATGACCTGTGGATAAAACTCAGAAGGATAATAAGTCAACCGTAGGGTGTTTAGAGTGCATAGCATATTTGACTTGTAAGCTTTATTTGTGAGATTCATCCTGTTCTTTTGCCTTGGCTATCATTTGCAGTTTCATATTTTTTAGTGGGAATAAAAAGTCATAATACAGTACTGTTATTAGCTACAGAATAAAGCACTGCTAGCACTCACTCTCTGTTTTAAATCCGAATACCGTATTGATTTTACAGTGGGAAGACAGGCAGGTTAGAAATGCCCTAAACAATGAGCCATCAACAAAGCATTGGTTCAAGATACGATAGAGAATGACACAGTTGCAGTCCTGAATGATAAATAGAAGGAAGTTAAAGATTACAATAAAAACAGAAAGCAAGAATAAATAAATAAAAAATATATTTAAAAAAACATTCAGATCCTAAGAGAATTATTATTGTATTCACTCTTTGCTATGAGGCATCATCAATATCAGGTTTTTTTGAAAGCAAGAGCTGGAATGCTTGGCTTGCATCTTGCTTCCAATAAAAGTGGAAGTACCTCTTGTTAATGCCTGTAAGAAGGCAGCAGTTGTAGCTTAATGTCCATACTGTGTACATAATGAACTAACCCTTTACCTGCCAATGCTAAACTAATACTCTTGTTGTAAGTGCTGCATAGCAGCAAAGGGAGAAAAGTTTGGAAGTTGTTGGAGAGACATGAAGTGCAATCCAGCCTTCCTATGTAGCACTAAGACATCCAGTATGAAATTAAATATCACTTCCAGGGAACCATGTCTTTAAATCTACTGCTTAGAGGCTACTAAAATTTTATTAAACATAATTGGAGTGACAGAAAAATTACATTTTCAGTATTGTTCTCCTGGTCAAAAGGACTTTTGAAAGATGTTTTAGCTCTAGAATTTATTTCTGGATAATTTAATCTAAAAACTTGGATCAAAAAGCTATGGAACCTCTTTGGTTGATGGGTAAGCATGATATTCTGATGTCTGGGTCTAAATGGAACCATTTTGTGTTGTTACTTTAAAAAAAAGCAAAACAGAAACTTCCTGAGATTTTAGTGGTAGACTGTATTATCTCCTTCTTGTTTCATGCAAGAGTAAGATATCTTGTTCAAGTTGTCCACATGTGAAGTTTTCATGGGTTTTCTAAACACTGAGGCAATTCTGTGTAAAGTACAATAGTCAGAAATTGAGATTTTATCCTCCTCTGTCTTCATTTAATAATTTATTCTCCAGTCATCATGCTTTTGTAGTATTACATCATCTTTTGGATACACATTTTGTGGCAATAAAGCACTTTTAATCAAATGTATTTATTTCAGTCTAAGAGATAAAGTTTCTGTTTCCACTCAGGCAATGCCTTGGTTCCTGTGTACTTGCCTTCTGGCTTTTCAGCTTAGAGTTTTATGTTACAAAATATGCTGCAGTACTTAGTTTGTGCAGCATGTTGCACATTTATTTATAGCCCTTTATTTCAGGAGGTTTTGACTTCTCAATATTGTCTGTAACTTTGGCATTGTTTTTCGTGACCGTAACCTTCTGCACTTGCAGAAAATAAAAAGAGAGATTAGATGGGGTGGGATATTAGTGAATATAGAATGTACTGTAACTGGGTGTAATAGGATTCGTGCAGTAGTAATTTGCATCCACCTGAGAATGAGTTGGGGTGTCGTGTGGGCAATAGTAACCTGAGAAGTGGGTGCAAGCTGCTTCTCTTGGCAAGCAGAGAGTATCAATTTGTGGACGTTGCTTCCAGTTGTTCATATTTATTTATTTTTTTAATAAATGTGCATATAGATTTCTGTTTTCATAATGCAGATGTTTAAAGAGGCTGGCTGTGCTGTGCTACAGCTGCTGGTCATAATTAAAAATATGAATGTAAAGTGGTAATAATGATTGAATCTTTCATCAACATAGTGTTGTTTTATTAAAGAGTTTAGAACTGATTTGTCATTAAGTTTTGAAGCATTTTGTCTCCAGCATTAGGAGCTCTTGTGGTGTTTAAACTGGTAAGATGAAATGGTTGGAATGGGGTAAAGGAAAGGCCTGTGCTCTTCAGAGGGATACAAACAGGCAATAAGGAAACTTTTCTTTCTTTTTAATGAAATATCCTTGCTGGTGGTCACGGCTGACTGTAATAAAGGACTTGCAAGCCCTTCTGATTACACCAGTCATTGCACAGGGTATTCTAGTGCTGCTGAACAGGAGCGGGTCACCACTGAGCTTTTGAACCATGTTGTTTCTGGCTTACAGAAATTACTTCAACTCCCACAGGGGCTATCTTGAGGCATGCAGAGTCAACAGTTCAAAAATGGGTACAGCATTAGGAAAGGCTGAAGAAAAGGCTAACTGATGTGCAAGTAAAGTGCCAGATATCTCTTTTTCTGTGTAGCAGACAGGTTCGTTAATGTCAGGTAACCATTACTGCAATCATGTATTCCAAGAGAAAATAATGAGCTGTTCTTCAAAGATGGGCTCAAATTTATCTTTCCTAACCCTTGCTCTTCTTCTACCTTCCCTGTACACAGCTTTCCTCTCTTCTCTACCCTGTCATCTATTTGGAAGAATTTTAATAAATGTAGGTGTGAGCACTTTCTGCTAACAGATAATCACAGACTGTCATGTGTAACTTGAAGATCTGCGCTAATTTTAAGGAACTGGTACAATTTGTTGTGGACACATTATTTTTAGCTATTGTCAATCAATCAAAACTGGCAAAACTGAGTCCTTCCTTTAGGCACGTCTTTGTCAATTTGTTCCCTCTTTTGCTTTTTGTAATGGCAGTTACAGATTTTTCTGTTTCCTTTCCTTTGTTTTCTAAGTATGAAATGTTCACAATAATGTTACAGCCTCCTCCAGTCTTGGGAAAACCTTGGGAAAACCTGAACTCTATTTTAACATACTCAGTAACTCACACAGATGTCATACTGCTCCAGGGTTTTTTATAATTCTGTGTTTGCAGCTTTATGACATATCCACATTCAGAAACAATCAGGGAGCTCTGGTCAGAGTAAATAACATAGTGGGAAAGGCAGCAGTTCTGTCATGGGTGGATGTGCTGTCCCTCCAGATGAGAGTGAGTGTTGCATTCTGCCTGTCTCCCTTGTCCTTGTGCGCTCAAGGGTAGGGCGCAGTTCAGTCTAGCTTAATTGATACACACTCTGTGGTCTGCCTGTGATGATGCTGTTACTGCTTGTTTTAGTGGTTGCTGATTTGACTTCTTGTCCTGCTGCGTGCTCTGACTGTACTTTAAGGTGTGTTATTGACTGAACCAAACCTTCCTCAGTACAGGGAAGGCACTTCCCCCCCCCCCCCTTCTCTGTGGCTTTTTTCTCCTCCTTTCTCTCTTTTGTTTTCTACTTTCAGTTGTGTTAGAACATGTTGCTGTGGGTACCTTTTATGCTCATGTCAGATTTTCAACCTTCATCAAAGATCCTGCATGCAGAGATAGATTCTATATTCTCACAACGACCCACCTGAATTCTGTGATGTTGTTGAAAACTCAGACACATGTTTTTCTTCTTGGAGGAGAGGGAGAAAGGGGAAAGGAATGAGAGATGCTGTTAGAATTAAGTCTCTTACTTGTTTTCCTTCAGTTTAAAACTGGTCCTTTTGTCTGTACTGCCACTGCCATCTAGGTTCTGGCCTTCTTCAGCTAGCTATACTTGTTTTTTGTTCAACTCTTTGTGTGCACAGTGTTCCTGTCAGGAAACAGAGTTAAATGGTTTACTCCCTAAAGAAGCAGGACCTTCACTATAATTTATTTTTTCCCTCTGTATTTTGCTTCTATTGCACCTTTCATGCCATTGCTTCATCCTTAACTGGTGTTTTATGTCAGATGAGTAATTCTTCTGAAAAATGAAAGCTCCCCTTAGTCATCAAATAGTCCCAGTCTCATTGCTTTGTGGAAGGAAAGACTAACAAGAGCTTGGATGAGAAAGAGCTGTTCAATGGCAGAGCAAAACATAACTTCCAGTGTATTTGTCTTGGAGCAGAAGTAATGAATGCCCTCTATTGAGCAAGTAACCTATTGATTATGGTGTAACCAATGTACTCTCAAATCTCTACCATGGCTTTTTGTTTTAATGGATATAAATATCTGCAGCTTTTATCATCTCAGTTTTGAGAACTATCAAAAGAGAAATCCAGCATAACAGAGAACTGCTAAACAGTTTTGATATCTTCTGACTTGAAGAGCCACTTTGTGAACTTTGCAGTTATCTGAAGATGCTGATTAATTTGCATTACTCTTCTGTAAGTTGAAGACAAAATGATTCATGTTTCATCTCTTTAATAAAACTTTTACTATGGCTTTCTTCACCTCTCCAAAAAGGGATTACACAAAGAAAGGTTCTATTTAATGCATTTGTCAACTAGAAAAAGGCTTCTCTTTGAGTAACCTAAGTGTTTCTGGGTTTTTTTTTTCCATTTTGTTTTTTATATGTCTGTAAACATCATAGAATGATAGAATCAGTCAGGGTTGGAAGGGACCACAAGGATCATCTAGTTCCAACCCCCCTTGCTATGCCCAGCAACACCCTACCCTCATCCAGCCTTGCCTTAAACACCTCCAGGGAAGTGGCCCCAACCACCCCCCTGGGCAACTCGTTCCAGGGCCTCACCACTTTCATGCTGAAGAACTTCCTCCTCACCTCCAATCTGAATCTCTCCACCTCCATCTTTGCTCCGTTCTCCATAGTCTTGTCACTACCTCATAGCCTAAAAAGTCCCTCCCCAGCATTTTTGTCCGCCCCCTTCAGATACTGGAAGGCCACAGAATTATTAATTCTGATACATCACTAGGGAATGTTCTTGAGAGATCAGCACAGTTGCCCTTGCACATTAGTGAAAGGGAATGCTGGAGATGCTCAATCTTTAACAAGGCAGCTGCTCCCAAAATGTTGTGTTGTTCTTTCTAAATAAGCTAGCAGACTGAATAGTCAGCAGGCATCTCATCTTGTCTCTGCACTGTTCAGTTTGACTTCCCTTTTTCCTTGCTTCTCTACTTTCCTGGCAGTTTCCCAAATACTACAGAATCATACTCATGAACATACATATTTCCTACATATGCATGTATGTCTACACAGGATTATTTATAAGTTTTGCTAGATCTTTGAATACTAGTGAATTTGTTCAGAGTCCTAGGCAGCTTTATTTCATCCATGTGTCTTCCTTGAGTTCACAATTCTTTTCTCTTTGTTTCAAATGACAGCAGCTTTAAGAATATGCATAAAATATGTGGTTTTCTGTTATATTGCAAGAGGGCAAATCTTCATTCACATTTCAGGTCCTCTAGATGTTTAGAAGTCAGTGCAGAATTTATAGTTGTTCTGTCCATTTCCTTATCCTCAAAGAGGAAGGTCCTGCATCTCTCCTCGTTAAAGTGATGTTTGTGGCTGCTTGAAAAGTTCTTCTTTACCTTCTGCAGTTCTTGAACTGAATTGCTAGTCATTGATTTCCTCTGCTCTTTCAATTAGCGCCTCCACAAAATCACAGAGTCAGGGTGTTCTTCCACTTCACCGTTTCTGTATTCTCTCTGCCTGGGTTGTAAAGTCTTGCTTTTTAATCTTGTTTAGTTATCTGGCCATTTTAAAACCATCTTAATGTCATTGTCATCACCACAGAAAAAGAAGTCCAATTTTTATATGGTTCAATTAGATTATTTTTGGCTGCTTTCTGAGCTCTAATGAAATGAAGGTTTAATTGGGTTGATGTGGTGCCAAAATGAATGTTCTCTTCCTGCAACTTGGTTTTATTTACAAAATAAGAAGTCGGAACTTGTAGCAAATTTATTTGATAATGTTGAAAGAAAATCAGCTGAGTTATGTGCTTGAGTGTATGTGGAAAGAAGAGTTGAATTATTAGATGTTTTGTCTCTTAACTGTGAAGCCAGAGGCCAACTATACAGAAGAAATGCTTTGTAAAGCCAGGTTACTTTATTACCTTTCAGCTAATATACAGGGCTTTGAGATGGGTTAAATGATTTGGAAATTCTAGTGAGTGAGTGAGATGTATGATAGAGCCATGTATGTGTATGTGACAGAAAGCAGACTGAGAAGTGTGTGTATATAGGCAAAAGGGAAACAGCATGTGAAGGCCAGTGCCCTTGGCTGTGATGCTTTGGGATGATGCATCCTGTATTTACGCTGTGTACTATACCTATCTATACAAATTCACACTAATAACATTGTCCATTGTCCTTACAGAGCACCTAAAGCTTTCTCCCACTGAGGGCTGGATGAGTGGCACTGCTTTGTTTCAGTGTATTGCTCCCATCCTCTTTCTTTCTCACTGAATGGAATCCAGAAGACTTGGGTGTCAGTTTGATGGAGAAACATGCCCGAGCAGCAGCATTTGTCTCCTTGACATTTAAAGAAGGCAGTTGTGATAGTGGCTCTAGGTTCAATTCTCGCTTTTATCCTGCACTTAAACTTCTGATTAAGGTCATGCAGGACACCTTGTCATCTTGGCACCACTTAGCTTGACTTCTATCTGATGTTGAAGAATTTGCTAAGTTGTCTTTTAAGAATAATGTTCTGAGTGAAATAGATCTAAATGGATGTATTGGGTAAAATAAATTCACCTGCAGTCCTGCGAAAAAGAACTGTAAATCTTGCCATGACCCTGTTCACTAAGGAGGTTTGTTTATAGCATTATATGAAAAGAGGAACAGCAGAGAAAGCTATATAGATATTCAATAGTCATTTAAGAGGGAGAATTGCACAGCTTGTGGGATTACAGAATATGGAATTTTGTACTTCCAGGTCATTACTTTGAATTCAAATACGCTCCTGGTAGTAATAAAAATTTGTTACCAGATGACAGCTCTTCAGCTGCATGTATGAAATGAGTTGAGGTTTTCTCTCCAGCTGGTAATGGGCAGATGCCTGCTACACAAAACCAGTGTCACAGCTGACACCATTAGATACCTTTATTGACAGCCGCAGTGGGGTGGTCAGCACTTAAATACATAATAGCAGAGTCACCTCTTTGACCTTAGATTAGATTCTTCTGAGGTGTTCAGCAGTAGGCTTTGTGCAGAACAAAGTTTAGCAGCTAATATCTTTTTCTCCTTTATTTGGTACTGCTGAACATTGCTTCAGTGAACAGTAAGTAAAAATTAAGGGTAATTTCCAAATCATTGCTCAGTGGTATAAATACCTTATTAGAGACTATGTGGTATTTCTTCTTGTGTATGGCACTGAACAGCCTTTCCACAAAGGAAGCATCTGTAAAACAGTGCATTTAATAAGATTTTTGGCAGATGCTAGCATTCATTTCTCTCACAGTTTGTTTTTCTGGGGCTTACATTGCTGGCACTGCTGAATAAGAAAGCTAATTTATTCTGGATGTGTAGGTATTACAGAACATGACTGCCTTTGAAGAGACGATGCAGTGCCTTTACCATGTCTGATTTAAAGGCAGTTGTCCTTTGGGGTTTGGAGAAGTAAACCCTCCAAGTGGCAAGTCCTTCTGACTGCTGTATGACTCATTAAGTGGGAAAATCTACAGGAGCTTCCACAAAATAGGTTTTCACTCATGAAACTAAATAATCTCTCATAATTTCTCAGAGGTTTGTTTTGTTTGCAGCGTGAAGGGTTTATGTGAAGCACTTGCTATCACACTAATAAATGCAATAGGAAAATCAATTGTCTCATGATTCCTGAGATACAGAGGCTTCCATGAAACTCTTAATAAATCCATTGATTGTGGAAAAGAAAGATGTGGCCATATCACATCTGTGTTATGTGTATATGCACACCCAGTGCCATAAGTAAAGGATGTGGAAGGAAGCAGCTCCTAGTGATAACAGAAGGACTCTGTACGCGTGTGGCTGTGCTGGCCCTGAAGAGCAGCATGTTCTGTCTTGCAGCTGTTGAGCAAACTCTCAACTTTCTTGAAGGTGGACCCCAACCATTTTCTTGTGGCTCACCATCAAGCAAGGAGAGTGCAGATGTGAATTTCAAGCCAAACAGTTTGATCTTGGTGATTTAATTCCAGTTACTGTTTATAAAGTAGTTTAACTGATTGTAGTGGATGTCACTGCTTCCTTAGGCTAGAGTTTTTGAAGATGTAGAGGGAAGAAGCCTATATAAACTCCTCAAATTATTTAGAAATTTAGAAGAGGAACAAGTTTGTGGGGTTTTTTTGCTATCATGATACCGATTTTTATCTTAAATTGAAGTGGTTTTTTTTCTGTGTCAGATCTTGAATGTGCTTCAGAGAAGTCAGTCTGTACTTCTGCCACTCCTATATCATAGTCTACATTGCATTTAGAATTTTAAACAAATTATTTGTAAATAATTAGAGAATCAATTTAGGAACACAATAGAGAATATTATTTGCTCTGAAGGCAGTAAGGTTAAGCACAAATTGTAGCACTGTGTGTGTGTGTGGAGGGGTTGGAGGGTTTTGTTTTTTCCTTTTTTTTTTTAAAGTTCTTAGTACTGTTATGAGAAGTTTTAAATAGAAATACTGATAGATTTTTAAACATTGGAACTAATGGGAGCTAATTAAGAAAGACTTGGCATGGAGTAGCAATCTCAATGCTGATGAACATGGCAGACTTGCATTCCTTCCACTTGGGGACAGTTGACACAGATGGCGGAAGTGACTTTGCCATGTGCTATATGTCTTATGAATTGCCATGCCAATTAATATAAACTCCGAAGCCTGGTTTTTTGTTCCACTCTTAGGAACAGTTTGCCTTGTGTATATTTACTGTAGAGTGCCTGAATTCTGCATTTATTCTATGGGAATTGTGGCTTCTCCTTTCACTCTTTCTTTTTCTCTGTTTTTCTCCCTCCTGCCCTTCACATTCTCCCTCTGCCACCCCACCCCCATACTGATACTATCGTAGATATTTTTCAGCTGTGCTGAAGAGCAAGTGTAGGTGAACCAAGAAGTTCTTTAAAAGTCAATCGAGTTGTTCCTACCAGTGAACAGTGTTGTGTCTTACACAGTTGAGAATCACAAGTGCTGGACTAGTGTCAGGTTTGCTGCGGTAGTAAAAGTGAATTGTAATCCAAATCCACTGTCTCTGTGGGAGAAAGCTTAAGAAAGGGTATGGTTAGAGGCTAGAAATTTGAGTAGGCTGCCTCTTGGGGCTGCGCTAGGAGTCAGAAAAGCTCTAGAACTGTGACAATGAAATTCATGGGTTTCTAAAGGATTTCATGTCCTAAAACTTTTGCAATCCATGTATATGATGGAAATCCCACTGGAGATCAGGAGGGCTGTTATAGCCCCTAGCATCACTTCAGAGCAGGGAACATGAACAGGATATTTCACCTTCTAACATGCACATTTTACTTCTGTACATGTCTGGTGTTTCAGTAGTAAACCTACTATTAAAAGAAGTTATGCTTTTAACAATTACGAATGTATCTATTAAATCTATGACACTGCTGGAATTGCTGGGTGAAAAATTACCCTTACACAAAGAAATACTTGTAAAATGTAAACACAATATAAACACGTGTTTCAGGCTTGCAGAGAAATTAAATTGCTCCTCAGCCACAGAGGGTAGATTTGAATTCCTGACCTTAACAGGTACTTCAGAAAATTCCCATATCTTAAATATATTTCACAAAATGCAGTGTGAGTCTGTCTGCCATCACTCTCTGTAAAGAAGAATCCCCTTTGTGTGCTGACAGAAACCTGGTCTGTTTCCAGTGAAAGTGAAACAGAGGATTGTATTTCTAAGAGAGATTATTACCATAACCAAAGTCTAGCCTAAGTGTGTGGTGTATCTTACAAGATGTCTTCAATCTACCTCTACTTATTTAAGACTAAGTTGATGAAACTAAGCAAACCCTTACATGTTTTCATCAGTTTTGTTAATCCATTTATCCTTAAAGCTTTTTTTTTTTTTTAAATGGGTATTAGAATTTATTTCAGATCTAGAAATAAAATAGTAACATTTAGACAATTTCAGGTTGTGAATGCATGCTTTAAAACCATGCAGTGGCTTCATTTTAACTCCTTAATACACGCAGTCTTTATATGCACAACCAGGCACTAGGAAAATCAAACCCAACACATGTAAAAGCAAAACACTTTTAACTCCAGTTTAGCCTCCTTCCCATAATCACTGCTGTGAATAATCTCCAATTAATTTTTTTTCTGGAGAGCTCTGGTAAGTGACTGACAAGATTGCAACTTACTCTGCAGGAAGGAGGGCTCATTTGTCCTTAGGTAAAACAACAGCAATATGGTTGTTTTTCTGAGGAAGGATCAGATAATGGATCAGCATCAGTCAGCAGTGTTCCAGCCTTGACCTTCACAACAAAACAGAACACCCAACAAAATCCAGTAAAAGGTGCCAGGGAAGAACCCACAAGTGTGCACAGCACTTGTGATACTTGGCTTTTGATGACTTCCTCTAGCTTGCTTCAGTTGCTTGGGGATGAAGGTTCCCCAGCCAAACTCTCCATTTCTCTTAAGCTGTAGACTGCTTGTTGTGATGTATCACATAGTTTTGAAAGGCTGCATCAACAAGCGTGTTGAAAACATCAGTCTCACAAGTTTTAAAAGTGATCCCATCCTGATAAGGAGTTTCCTTTTCCCAGACTAACAGCTGATATTTTTTTATTCTTCCTGTTATCTGTAATGCTTTGTGAGGAGGTTTAGAGTTTTTCACTTGTCTCTCAACAGTCTTTCAAAGCCTGCTTATTTTGCTTGACTCTCCTTGCAAAACACTGATATTTTCTGAAGGAAGCAGATAGCATTCTCTCAAACCCCTTCATTGGCATAACCTGATAGATGCTAGGTTTGATAGATAAGTTAATTTCCATCATTTGATAGTTGATAGGTGCGATGGATGTGAAGAGGTCAGTAGCGACTCCACAGTGTAATTTAGTGTGGAGGACAGTTAATATTGCTTACAAATATGTCATCAGTTCTTGGGAAATCAGTACCAGTGGGATTATATAAAATAAATCTGAATATCTGAACCAGACCTCCCTCTACAACTTGATACAATTGCAAGTTCTGAATTCACTGTTTTGACAATGGGTCATGCAGTGAAAGAGGGTGGATGATTACACATTGTATGAAATAAAGCCAAACTAATGAAACAGCAATCTCCATCAGAGGAAATACAGTTCTTGAACATGGAGAGATATGATTTGTTTGATTAATAATAATTCAGAAACACAAATGAGGCACTGCATACAGGGAAGACCTCACAATGAAGTAATAAGGGAAACACATTTTAGAAAAGAGCTAGTTTGGAGACAGATAGGTTTGTGACAATAATTGCCTGCCTAGGAACACTGAATAAATACTTGAAAAACTTTGGAGCCATGATTGACTGATTTACATGCTTTATGTGTCCTAGTAAGCATCTGATTGCTACCGTTTTTATTGCTTGTCACAATGTAAATGCTAGTTTTTAAAAAGGCTGGAACTTGAAACTCTAAATCAATTTCATGTTTGGCTTGGATTTTCAGGGTTGGTTTGTTTGGTTTGTTTTAAGTTTATCTGGTAAAAGAAAGAGTACAAAGGAAAATATAGATTGCAGATTTTATTTAAATTGAATTTGCACATAGGGAAACCAGTCATAAATGAGGGCCTCTTTCTAACTTAATCAAGAAGAGAACTTGCATGTGCAACTGGGCACATTGCATAGGCTTGCAGTTAAAGTGCATCCTCAAATATCTTGGTAACCACAGATCTTACCCCTAGGTATTCGAACTGTGTACCAATTGAATCATAGAATGGTTCAGATTGGAAAGGACCTCAAAGATCATCGAGTTCCAACCCCCTGCCATAGGCAGGGACACCTCCCACTAGAACAGGTGGCTCAAGGCCTCATCCAGCCTGACCTTAGACACCTCCAGGGAGGGAGGAGCCACAACCTCCCTGGGCAACCTGTGCCAGTGTTTCACTACTCTCACTGTAAAGAACTTCTTCCTAATTGTCACCCATTGTCCTAGTGTGGTTACAATTTATTTCTGTATGTGTCTGTCAGAACTTACCTTTTTTTCTGTAACAGTCTACAGGACTGTTTACAGAGTGAAAATATTTAATCCAGGTGGGCTTTGTCTTTCTTTCAAGACAAGACAGAACATCAGTGACATTTAGAGACTGATAATATGCCTGGAACAAAATATTACAGATGACATTTATTGGCTTGGTCTGTAGATGCAATGATGGATACTTAACAAACACATAATGGTATCTTGAACGTTCGGACTTGTAGAATAACTCATAGAGAATCTTTGGGTTCCAGCGTGTTCCTGTATAGTTTCATGACAGGGAGCTGGGCTGCTTACCATTGCTGACAAAGATTTCTCTTTGATTTTTGTTAATTGTGGCAGTAGTTCTTCATGTGAATTTTCCATTGAGGCACATGCTGTTAGCTTTCCAAAGGATTTAAAGGGAAAATATGTGCTGGGGATCTAGAGCAGTTCCCAAAGCATGGCAGTGCTGGTTGATGAAGTCCTTGTGGGAATGTGCTTTGTCACAATTGGGTTACTATATTCTCATTCTTGCCTCAAGATGCATCAATGCAAATAAACTTAGGTCTTCACAATATCTAGAAGTATTCATAATTGGCATAGTGGAAGAAACAAAAAGAGAAATAAAAAGAGAACCAGTCCTAATTTGCTCATTCTGAGACTGGAATGTTATGAAATTACTGAGCCAATTTAACTGCCTTCAGTATAAAGAAACTTCTCTCTGAATTTCTTCTCAGTACTTGGAAGTAATAGTTTGGAGATTAGGGGCTCAAAATGGTTTCTAATATGAAGTGACATACTTCTTCTTCCTTTTGTAACTGAATAAAACAAATTAAAAAATAAAGAATATGTGCTTCATAAGACTAAGTATTTGAAACAGTGCAGCATAATTTCTTGCCCATGGTGGCTTAAAAGGGTATTCTCTAATCTTAGCCAAAAGCATAATCTGAATTTGAAAACCAGTTGAGAATGCAGTGCTAGCATGTTAATATTTTCCTAAATTCGGTTTTGAGCTTAGCAATTAGGATTTAATATGACCTGAATGTAATTGCATGCACGCCTTGACACACGCTGAAAACATCTTCATAAATGAGAGTTCCTGCAAATCCCATGTTAACGTGACAGAACAGAGGAGTAAAAGCCACTTAAAACACAATTCTCTAAAAGGACAGAGCTTTCTATACTGCTGTTTTATTTGGCACGGACACTGATATTTACATACACTGATGTATATTGAAGAAACAATGGCCAAGTTGTTTACATTGTTGCTTTCATAAGCCAGGTCTTTTATGAGTCTGATGCCAGCCCCTGATAAGTGCTGAGTACAAATAATCTTGTAGCTGCAGTTCTTAATTAAAGCTCCTAATTGCATGTGGTTTATGATATGTACGCATTAGACGTGCCATACCATGCAGTCACAAGTTTTCCACATCAGTTTCTTCACATCTCTCCCGAGGTGTATTTTTAATGTGTATTATGTGCTTGGCTGTCAGGTTTGTGAAGAGCTTCTTAGCACTGAAACAAAACTTGCAGTGAGCGGTGTTTGGTGGAAGCAGAGATCAAACTTCAGCTGGCAGGCCTGGCACGTGGGAGATTAAACTGTTCTGGAGAGTCTGAGCAAGAAAGCAACCAAGACACTTTTAGCGATGTTCCTCTTCGACAGATTATTTTAACATAAGGACATTATTTCTTAAAATTTTACTAGTTTTCAAGAGAAATTGAACTTCGAAATTTGTGTGCTGGGAACTCCTTTGCAAGTGCTTTGTTCTGAGGCATGGTTGGTTTGTGGTTTGGGATTGGACACAGGTGGCTGTGTGTTGAAGGCAGGGTAGGCTTCGGTTATTTCCTAGCACAGGTGAGGCAAATTACTCAGTTTTAGCAGCTGTGCACTTCTGCTCCCTGCTCAGTTGCCAGCAGGGGGTAGAAGGGGGTTTCTGTGAGGGCAGCTGAGGGACTGCTCTGTGCCGGTTGCGGCTGCTTCCGACTGGTTCCGGCTGGTTCTAGCTAGTTCCAGCCGCCGCAGTGCAGGGCCCCTCAGCCAGGCTGCTGGTGCCTTGGGTGCCAGGTGTGCGAGGAAGGGCCAAACCCTGCCCAGGCTGTGAAGAGTGAGGACAGAAGTGTCAGAGCCAGCCCTGCAGCAGTGGCAAGAGCAGGAGGAGGAGCAGATGTTCCCCACAGCCTCTGGGGCAGCCATGCTGGAGCAGAAATACACGGAGGAGCCCATGCAGGACTTCCATCAGGACCAGGGAAGCCATTCTTCCCCTGTACTCAGAACTGGTAGGGCCACATCTAGATTACTGTGTCTACTTCTGGGCCACTCAATTTAAAAAAAATGTTGAGGTGCTTGAACATGTCCAAAGAATGGCACCAAGGCTGGGGAAGGGGTTGGAGCACAGCCCTGTGAGGAGAGGCTGAGGGAGCTGGGGGTGTGCAGCCTGGAGGCTGTGGAGGCTCAGGGCAGACCTCGTTGCTCTCTACAACCACTTGGAAGGAGGTTGTAGCCAGGTGGGGTTGGTCTCTTCTCCCAGGCAGCCAGTGACAGAACAAGAGGACATAGTCTCAAACTGTGGCAGGACAGGTTTAGGCTGGATACTAGGAAGAAGTTCTTCACAGAAACAGTGATTTGCATTGGAATGGGCTGCCCAGGGAGGTGGTGGAGTCCCCATCCCTGAGGTGTTTAAAAGGAAACTGGATGAGGCACTTCGTGCCATGGGTTAGTTAATTAGAAGCTTTTGGGTGATAGGTTGGACTCAATGATCTCAAAGATCTTTTCTGACCTGGTTAATTCTGTGATTCCATGATGGAGCAATGTCCTCAGGGATCTCTGGCATGTGGACAGCCCATATGGGAGCAGTCCTTCAAGGCCTGCCACTCTGAGAAGGACCCAGGCTAGAGCAGTGTAGCACCACTGCCATGTGGTCATCTCCATGAGGTTTTGAGTGGTAGCTCTTTTCCCTAATTTCCACACTGTTTACACTAAAAGGTGCATAGCTTTTTAACAGACAAGGTAAATCTATCTCTAATTCATGAAGTGTAAGTTTTAATTACTGCAGTGAGCACTTAACTGACCTTTTCAGCTGTCCTTGTCTTTCTGCTTATTCGTTGAATTGTACATTAGACTCCCTGACTTGAAAGTAAAATGGTTCTCTCATTTGTAAGAGATGAGAGATCCCAAAGGAGATTATAGCAGTTGCTACTGTGGCTCATTCCTGAGGGCAATACTTAATACATTCTCTCAATCCAGACAATACTCAAAAAGTAAATATTACCTAAAGAAGAGAGCATTTCTGATTATTATTTTCCTATGAAAGGCTTTTTGTGTTTATCCTTTCAATTCCCAAATAATTCTTCACATTGATTCAAATGAGTCAAGGATCTTGGTTGTGTTAAAGCATTTATCATATTAAATGCTTCCACCATTTGCTTGCCTGTGTGGGTAGCTGTGGAAGAGCAGAACAATAGTTCACACAGGGAAATTTCCCCAGAACTCTCTCCCAGCTGCCAGAGATTCATGGATTCAGGGATTCTCTGAAAAAGAGGTAGGACTTCTGTATTTCAAAGCTCTTGACAAATGGCTTTTTGAATACACTTGTCATATATGCATAAGCTTGATGTAAAACAACTTAGTTTCCACCTGCTGTATGCTCCTCTATTGTAGTACACCCAAATTGGTTTCTCATTGTTCCTAACTCTTTTCCTAAGCTGTAATTTGAGTTTGTTGTCTATACAGTTTTGCACAGTACCATCTCCCTTGGGCTCCTTTTTCTGTCAATGATTTTCTCAGCTGCTGCATTTGTCCCTTTGTAGTATTTTTGGTTGTTGTTGGATTTTGTTTGTTTGTTTTTTATATTCTTTGGTCATTTGCTTGCAATCTGATATCTACATCTTTACCTGTGCACACACACACATGTATACTCAAATATGCATATACACACACCTTATGAACTCAAAAAACCTAAAAACGCAATGTATATTGAGTTACACCATTCAAAAAAGCCAGACAGGAAACCAGTCTTTTTGTCCTGGCTCTTCTACCCCTGCTACTTTGCTGACTGCTTGGGGTTTTTTATTTGTTTGTTTTGGTGGTTTATTGTTTCTTTGAGTTTTAATTTTTTTTTTTTTATGTTGGGGGTTTTATTTTTTGTTGTTGTTTTTGTTTTGTGTGGTTTTTTAAAAAATTGTTTTGTTTTGTTTTTTAATTATACAAAAATGCCAATAACTTCTGCAAGGAAAGCAGTGCAAAAAAGAAAGAGAGGAGTTAAAAAACAAAACACCCAACCAAATGAAAACCCAAACTACTAAACTCACTGTTTTGTAATTGGAAGTTTTGAGTTTATTCAAAAAGTTCTGTTCTTGCTTGTCTTCTCCTTCTGGAGTGGTGTTTTCAGTTTAATGTTTGCTTTTTTAGTTTACTCAGACTGTGTCATTATGGACAAAGTGAACTCCTTGTTCTTGTTTTTAGATGTATGTTGTATAAAGCCATCTAGGCATTTGTATCTGAACATGACTATTTTGTTTGTGATAAGAGGACATAGGTACTGCAGCATTCATTCACCCTGTACTCATTTCTGTAATTGTTTTAATTATTGCTGGTAAGTCAGTCAGTTTGGTGAAGAATTACTTTCATTAGTGTCATTATTTTTATTTTGTGCCTTTGCAAATTCATCAGATCTATAGAAATTCAGTAGATGGACAAAACAAAAATCAGAGGAACAAAATTAGGCATCCAGTATTACTTTCTGATCTTGCAAGTAGGAAAATGTTGACCAAAGAGTCAAGGTCAATAATTTGTATTTTGATAAATGTGATCTTTCTGTAAGACATCTGTTAAAGAGTGAAAAGCTGTCATCATATACAGGAATTCTGGTTTATAAATAATAGATGGATGTATTTGTGCATACATATGTGTAGCAGGCACAAGCTGAGAAGCACCACTACTTCTAGTAACCTAAAGGTTATGTTTGCTTCAGGAAGACACAAAATGTCAGCAGTCCATGTTTCTGTTTATATATGTATTTTAAAAAGAAGCTTACTGGTGTCTCCAAGATGAAGTAAGAAAAAAAAAATGTTTGAGGAGTATGATTTTACTAGGCTGCAAGTTAAGTCAATGGCATGATTTGAAACTATCTTGGTGTAACTTGAAATTCTATAGTCTTCTCTTCTCCATTTGTTTCAGTCTATTTGGAGATCAGTTGCAGGCTTGCTTCCATCTCATGTTGAGATCATTCTGTCTTCCTGCCTAGAAACAAGAGCTTTGGTAGATGAGATATTCTAGCACTCAAAATCTGATCTTACAAAGGGTGCAGGAACAACCAGAAAACCACAGATGAAGTGCAAAGAGTAAATTTATTTTTGTTACTTCACGGACCAGGGGATCCCTGAAGCAGCACCTGGGCTGAGATACAGACATGGGGACACAGGCACCACAGATCTCAGTCCTTGCCAGAGGTCTCCAAACCTGCTGCTTCCACATGTATCAGGATTTGTGCAGGCATAGTTTACCATTGTGCTTGGTATTTCCTTACAGCAGGGCAGGATGGGGTTTGGCATGTTCAATAGGGGGTTTCTAAGTCTATTGCAGGCCTATTACTTAAATAGTGCTGGTCTGCTTGTCAAACACACAAGACTAAGTATCACAGATGTCCTGTTCTCCACCCTAACTGCAAGTCACTTGAGTGTGTTCACAGTTCTCCACCTCACCATTCTGATGTTATTTTCCTACAGCTACTAAATGTGAGTGTACAAAATTTGCCTTTTTTTCTTCCCCTGCTGTCATAAATTCCTGTCTTATCACCTCCAGATTATCAAAATTGTCATGTGCACAATGTCCCTTTATTGGGTGCCTGAGAAAAAAAGCTGCCAATGATTAGATTGGCTGTTCTTCCTCTTTCTATTGGTCCAGCATAAACCAACATTTGCTTCCTGAATGTTAGCCAAAAATCATCTTCTCTCCAGCTGGATAGGGATATTTCATCATCTTTAAAAACTGAAGTGACCATTATGTTGTTATTGTTAGACAATTATTTCCTGCTCTCACATAGATTTGCCCTCTGACTGGCTCTGGCCATGATCTACCTGGCAGAGAAGCCAGTGAAGACTAATGAAACCTTGTGAGAGCTTCTGTTGCTGTTCTGAAATTTATTGCCTTCTGGCCCTGTTGGCCTTGCTCAGCTGTTTCTGAAATGCACCTACCATCTTTCTTAAAGGTTCCACTTGGGAACTGGTTATCTTTCTCACCCCAGATTAGAAGAGGGGTGTCACCTGGTTTTATTCTTCCTTGTACAGTGCTTGGACTTGCAAGGAATTGAGTGGAGGTTTATTACTGTATCTCTTTGTACCTTGCTCATAGGCAAGAAATTACTGCAGGCAGAAGATCCCTTGCTGTCAGTTACCCCTCTTCTCTTTTTCTCCTGGAGTCCTACAGAGCGTTCACTGATCCCATTCAAATTCCTTCACAGTGAAAGGGTGAGAAGTGATGAACATAGCTGGACACAGGAAATTCTTCTCAGATATTAGGGAAAAAATGTCAGCAAAGAAGTTACATAAAGACTGGAGTAATGGTCTAGAGAGGCTGTGGAGTCACTGTTCCTGCTGGGGTATGCTGGGAGCATTAGAAATGTTTGAAAAAAAAAACCCAAAACTTAGCTTCTGCTTTAGAAGTATTAGAACTGACATTTTCCTGTAAGCATTTGTATAGATGTTTAAGTACATGTAAATAATTTTATCTCAGCAGCAGGTATTCATAACTGATTTGGAAAAACAAAGCAGGTATGGGAAACAGAGGCTATTTGTTTCTGTCTTTCTTTGAAGCATCTGGTACGGTTACAGGGTGAGACTAGAGACTGAACTGGATGGGTCACTAATCTGAGCCAACACTTTCAAGGACATGCTTTGTTCATAGCACTGACTAGCTGAACATAAAAAACTATTTTGGGTTTTGTCTTTCATTTCAGTGTGCTGTGTTAGGCTTCCTGTTTTTCATGTAAGTTTCCAAATTTTAGTTTTGTCTTGAATAAAATCAGAAAGTGTCTAGGTTTTTGTTATTCTTCTTCCCTCCCTTTTTATTTTCTTCCTCTTTTCCTGGATTTATTATCTTACAGTATAAATGATGCAATTAATATATGAGAGTGGGGGGGGCGGGGAATCACCCTTTGAGAATTCACTTTTGTCTGCTGTCTTACATGGCATTTAAAATGTATTTTTACACCTAAAATGTCTAATATGTACTTCACACAATTCTGGGGTTTGAAATGCCTATTTGTGCTGCTGTGAGGGGAAGAAAAGGAAACAGATGATTTTCCCTTTTATTTTTAACATTTCAACTGTATTTGTTCTTGTTGTTAGTTTGTTTTTCCTCTTTTCACTTGCCTACTGTTTCCCTCCTCCTCCATTTTCTAATACTGTTATTCAGGTAAAGATTTATAACATCTAAGCTAATAACACTATAAACACTTGGTGTTTAATTGGTGAAGCTTTGGGAGAAGGCCCAGACTAATTAACACCAATTCCTACCTCCATCGCCAGTTTTTTAATGGGTCTTAGGACCAGATCCGTTTGGAACTGAATTTATATTGAAGACATGCTGAAAATAGAGAATAAAGGTGTGTATGGTCACCTTGAGAAACCATCTGTTACCAGTAAAATGCTTGTTTTTTATAAGTACCAAGCCATAGATACAGTATAAACAGTGAGTTTCCCTTTTGCAATGGCATAAACTCTCCTGAAATTCTCTGCCATTATATCCATACACTTTTAATTTCACAATTACCTTTATCTTCTTTAATAATGGAATATTTAGAGAGTAATGGCCAGCATTACTCTGGGAAGTTGCAAGAGTGATACTAGTTTGTTTATAAAAATATTTGATACCATGTCTAAAAGGCAGAAAATGAAGGGATTGTAAAAGTTCAGAGCTCTAACATATTAGGCATTTGATCTTCACTAGCTATTCAAGCTCCTTCTTTCATGGCATCAACAGAGAAAGTATGCTTCTCAGGAGAGATCTGGCTCTCTTACCAGTAGCAGATGAATGCATTAGAAAGTGTAACTTATGCATAGGCAGTTAAAATCAGGTGAGGTGAGATGAACTCAGCCTGCAAGAAAAATGACTCATCGTTTGGATAATTTTCCACAAGGGCCTTTGAAGGAGCAAGAGCATCTAAGGAGGTTACTATCATCAGTTTTGTGGGTTTTGAGCCTTTTTGCTGTTTGGTTTCTATTTCATTGACTGAGCTGGTTTAGTGGAATTCTCACCACCTTCAAATTGTCTGCTTGAACTTTTGCTGGTTTAGGACCAGAGGGCTCAGGATGTTAACAGTTTGTGCCCTGTGATTTAATACCTTGTTTCTCTACAGTTCTCTCCCTTCTTTACTCTCTCACTCATACAGTGCCTTAGCTAGCTATAATTTTGTGTTACTCTTGGCACTGTGGGATATTGCTGGTCAGAAATCATAAGTTAAAATTATTTTCTGCTTTTCATTGTTAAATTAAGAAGCCTTACTAAAGCCCTCTGCCCTCTGGAATACAATGCTGTCAGTTATCAGGGAAATGTGGGTTTAGGTGGCCTGTCGTTCCACTTGAATATAAATCATAAATCCTGTGTTATTAATCTCTGTATAAGGAAATATCAAATTGGAATTACTTGATATAATTCTACTAAAACACTTGACATTGGATGTCTTGTAACTTCCACTAGCGTTTGAAACTCTAATGTACTAGGAAATACTGGACAACATTTCCTTTCAAATCATAATGTCTGAGTTTCTACAATTATTTCCTTGTTTCTTAAATGCAGTTAAGTATTTGGACAGGGTACCTGGAGAGGTAGAGGAATTTCTGTCACTTCTGGTTTTTAAAGGAAAAAAAAAAAACCATAAAAAATGCTACAAGATAATCAATGAATGGATGCTTGGTCTTGCTTCTGAGATACTGTATGGTCTAAAAGACTTTCAGGTAGAACTAAGAGTTGATTATTTTGTGTTCATAGCCAGTGCCACTATTCCTCTTTGCAGAAATGTAGGTTCTAGTTCTTAGGGAAAAAAAAAATATAATAACCCACATATTTTTTCAGTCAAGTGCTGCAAGGCACTGACAGCATCTTAATCTTAAATTTTACAATGTGAAGTTGCATGGCTTGGGGTAAAAACAAGTTTGGTTGTTGGCCAGATTTTGGTTTTTTACTGGCCAAGCATTTTTTGTGTGTTTATTTACCTGAAGACAAGAGAGCACTAACCCCTTAGCATATGGTTATGTGAAACACAGTGGATATTCCAGTTGGTACAAAAATAATGTAAAATGTGTTATTTGTCATCAAGGTGCATGATATGTGACTAGACTTGTAATGGCTTTCAGAAATTTTTTTTTACATAATTTGAAACAAGCTTCCTTATCAGTGTGTCTTGCAATTAATTTAATCTTGTTTCTGTTATTTCCACAGTATTTTTCAATTCAGTGAACCTCATTACATTTGCAAGTGCATTAAATTACAGTCTGGATAGAAGAAGAGAGATGATTATCAGTTAATTTAATTATGTTTCTACGTTTGCCCATTTAGTGATATGTCTGCCATTGTTGTTGCAAGCTGTTAGTGCGGCAGCACTGTGAAGGAATTAGTTCTCATGCCATGTAAAGTTTGTTATCTGATAACTCCTGACAGCTAGTGGAGGAGGCACCTGCTTGGTAGTCTAGGGGTCTAATCGTAAATCATTTACTTCAAGTCAGGTGGCTACCGTATGGAATACTTGTATTGTACTCATTTAATCNGCTTTGCATGTGGTAGCATTTTTGCACAGCTACACATCATTAATTTGATTAGGAAACAAAACTTTACATTCTTGCTGTAACAGAAGCAGCAAGGAAGCATTGCACAGCACTCTTCTATGCAGTTAAACAGTGTAGCTGAGGAACAGTCTTGCTTTTAAAGAGAAAGAAAAGAGCAACTTAAGCAAACGCCAAAATTGATCATTATGCAGTCTTTCATATAAAATAGTCTTTTACTTTTATTAATAAAACTATACAGTCATTTAGGGAGATGCTAAAACCTGAACTCTAGTACTCATCTTCTAATATGGTGCCTGTCAGTGTTACTGCTTTTAGCAGTATTATTTTTAGTGGTTTTTTGCAACTCCACAGTTTTTCCTTTAAGGTTTTTGCCATATGTTTGATATTTCAAGATATGTGGCATTTGTCCTGGCATCTGGAAATCCTAAGGATATAGCTATTGAGACTTTGCAGAGCAGTTCTTTGTTACATGTGCAGCTGCGTACTGAAGCATATATCAATTGCACAGCTCATTAAAGGCGGATCTGTTAAGGCAACACTTTTCATTTTCAGACATTTATTGATATCCAGCATTAAGGTGAGAGAAAAAGACATTCAGCTGTGAAGTGCTAAGCATTTGAAGGTTTAAGATGGCCATTTGCTGGATTTTTAGTGTTTTATGATCTAGAATTAAATGGGGAAAATATTTTTAAATTACAGGAGCAACAGCCTGTAAATGAGAAAACATAATAAAAATGAAATCCAAATGTTAGTGAACTGTTGTCTTTCTACATTAAGGAAGTTTTTTTTTTTAAAAAGAGATTTATAAAAAGAGATTTACATTTATATTTACTATTTATATGTGATAAATTATTCTGAACTCCTGTGGCTTCAAGTAAAGCAATGCAGATCTACTGTGTACATCCAGCTGGTTCTGTTCTGGAAAGCCTTTGCCGCTGGAAACAGGCTCTCATGGCAAACTGAAGAGGATCAGTATTCTTTAAAACACCAGCTGACTCCTGGGCCCATAGCCTGCTACTGTTAGCCTTGTGATGTGGAGAAATGTGTAGGCTGGTCTGTAGTGGCATAGACAGACTAAGCTTTTCAAGTCAAGCACCAGGCTAAGCTCAAGTAGTATTAAAAACAAAAAAAACCCACAAATAAGACATGGATTAATTCAGAAAGACATTTGATACAGGTGGGTTTTTTTCCACTTCTAAACATGAATACTGGTCATTTAGTGATTTTTTTTTTCCCATGTATCTTTGTATTTTATTCTTCCATGTCAGCTCTGTATTATGTTTTGAGACAAAAGCATAATAAAGTGATTAGTTAGAGCCTAGGGCAGCCATAGGAAATACTGTGGTACCAAACCACCACAGATTGGCTTTCTGCCTCCACTGGCTAGTCCACAATAGCAATAAATCTAAATTTTCTACAAGATTAGCTGTTTTGGTAGTTACGAATTATGCTAAATTAATAATCGATATTAATTTTGATAGCCAGGGAAAGATTGTTAATAACTATGAAAACTGTTTATTAACATTAAACCTTGGCAGAAAACTTGTTTACAATGTTTGAAATAGATACTTAGACACACAATGAAATAAGGCAAAGCTAGAACACTTTAAGAAATAAGTAGCAAATGCAAACATTAAAACTGGAAAGAGGTTCTTAGTTTCAGATATACTTCTTGCCCACCAGGGGACTCAAGAGGCTTCTTTCTGTTACTAAGGCAGAAGGGCACAACAGAATCTAGTTACGGAATTTCTTAGAGAGAGGCTTTGAAATATTTACTCACAAAATAGTATCAGACAGTACCCAAAGCTTGAAGGGAATTCTGTTGGTATCTTGGAAGGTTGTTGTGGGCAGAGCAGGCAAATCAAAAGTAGAAGTGAAAGAAGCAAAGCATGTGGCAGAAGCTTATTTATTGTATTACCAGAAGGTAAATGGCCACTGTGGCCACACAGACTCACCAATCAGGATGGCACTTTGCCAAACTTGACCATATTAGGTGAAGTCAGGAGCTTGCTTTCCCTTATTTGGGAGGAACAAGTCTGGGCAAGTCTTGGAAGGTCAAAGTGGGTGTCTCCAAACCTTTTGTCTTCTCCTCCTTCCCAGCAGAGGGAAAGGATCATGAGATCGTGCCTGGGAAAGCCAGGACATGGATCTTCCATGGCAGGTAGTTAATATAGAAAACTACTGTCACATAAACTGCTTACTATTGGTGTCTCAAGAATACATAACACAGCAGGGAAGTAAACTAACCTCTATCTGCATTGATGTGTGCAAGAGATTAAATTCAGACCTTAAAACTGCTGTGCTTCTGCCATCATAAAAATTGGCCATTTTGTTTGTAGAGTTTTGTTTTAATAATTCTGATACACTTAATGGGAGTGGGTCTTTTAAAAAACCCACAACATGGCAAATACAGTGTATGTTTGAAAGTGAGACCTCTGTGTGGGTGCAGAGTAGGAGAGTCAGGCTGAACAAACTGCAGAAAGATTGGATTTATTAAGTTGTCATTGCAGAAAACAATCCTATTCTCACAGCTGTTAACTTCAGTGGTGATAGGTGACCTGATAACCCAGAGGATTATTACTGCCTATTACTCAGTATTATTATTGTAGAACTTGTCATTTGCAGAATGCTGGTTTTGAATATTGTTCAGATAAACAAGAGAGATGTGCTACATCTCTTGTTGGTTTTTTTAACTGTTTAATAGCTTCTAACTGACATGAATTGGACCAATTCTGTATCCTGTGGCACACTTGCTATGGTTTGGGTTTTTTTTCTGTTTTCATTACCTTTTCTGTGAAGTTATTTTTGGCAAGGATGACTGATATGCAGGCACTGCTATTTCTATAGCACAGTACAGGGATATGCCAGTATCAATTGGATCCCCTGGAGTTTGTGAAACTGGGAAATATTGTAAATATTTCATAGCTCAGTTTTGTAAGGAGGAGTTGGAAGACAAACTACCTTTCTCTCTAAAACAAACAGGTGCCCATTTGGGGTTTGAGGAGTACCCGTGTGTTTGTTTTGAGTTATAAGTCATGATTTTGTAATTTTTGAGAGTTTTAAAACTTATTATTTTTCTAAATAATCATATTTTTTACTGTTCAGCTCTACTGGAAATAAGTGTTTTGGATGTTTGCCCTTCCTTAAGGCCTCTGGCAGAGTCCCTTGAGCAGAGTCCCTGGAAAAACTCCCAAGGGCCAAACTGTGACTTTATGCTCTTTTACACTGGCAAAATCATCATATAGAGACTGCAGGGCAGGGATAAATCAAGCTGTTTGTCCAAACAGGGGAATGAAGCAAGGATTCATTAACAAGCTGTGACTGTAATAAATAGCCTCTGATTACAAGAGTCTGCAACTAATGCTAAGGGCAGAAAAACAGGTATGCTATGACTATAGAGAGCAATCTGGAGAATTAAATGGATTTTGTTAATACATTAGTGAAAACTGTGCTTAATCATCGTCCTGTATTAGAACAGTTTTGTATTCACTACTTAACTTCTCTCAAAAATGTTTTGTTTGCATTTTATTTTGCTTTTCTTTGTTTTAAACCAGTCATAATTTGGTAATTGACTATGACTTAATGTTGTTTTCCATACACTGAATTATTAGTATTTTCCTTGCTATTGTAAGTTCACTTTTACTATTTTCCACCTCAAGTGGTATATTTGGAGGGACTGAAATGAAAAGATAAAATTTCCTAATATTCTATGTTTGAAAAAAATACCTTTTTTTTTTTTTCCTCTGTCAGGAAGAATGCTTTCAAATTCCTCCTTGGCCTAAGCTGCTGTGCTTGACATCTCATTATTTGACTCAGCTGTTTCAGTTTCACCTTCACCCAGCTAATTAAGTAACTCATTGAATGTATAATTCAGTATTTGATTCTCCGATCTGAGTCAGTGAGAGATGTAATTTAAAAAAAAAATAAAATTAAAAAAATCAGTGAAACAACCCAAACAACAACCAAACCCAAAATCCTCTTGATGGGATTAGTGAAAGCATTGTTAGAGCTGGCCTCATGAGCATGAGCTGATGAAGTTGGTGAAATATGAAACACATTCTGTTACTTGAGTGAGGGTTTGGCTGCTGGGGATTGTGTGGAGATTAGGGTTACTTTAAAGTGATCATTGCTTAACTAACTAGGTAGTGACCTGGTAATTGTTTCAGGGAATATATACTGTGTTGAAGAGGCTCTTCAGCTTTATTTACATTTTTGTTTCTTTTTTCAGCTGTTGCCCTGCAGGGTGTTGTGTCATTGTCAAGTCTAGATGCGAGCTTTCACTCCATTACTCACGTGTATTACTTTCCAGTGCTTTTGGCAATTTTTGAATAATGTATTTCTTTTTCTTGGATTCTGAATGGGAATAGGGGTGCTCTGCAAATGGGCAAAATCCAATTTTTAGTTATAGGTTATGCAATTCCTTTCCTGTTCCTCTGACTTCAACTGCACTTCTGGCTAGTCTTTTTATTAGCAGTGTCATTACAGCTAAACTATTTCCCTTTTTGCTTTAGAATATTTTATCTTTAATATTTACATTAAGCCTTCCAAATTAAACATGACTTTAAATAGTATTCCCATATACCTAAAATCTACAGATTTCTATCACATTGGTTAAAGCAAACCTTTCAAAATATTTTTTTTCCTAAGTGCAAATTAAGGCAACAATATAATGTCACCAGAGAAATCTAGCCTGAAAGGATGATAGTGAGTTTTGATACAGAAGACTGAATTTCTCCAGGGTGTATATCAGTTATGCTAAGAGTCTGACTCTCTGGAATCCCAGAAAATATTCTTAGTCAATTTTCTATTTATTGCTGTGATGCAAGTGTCTCCCTCTCCTCCTCCCAGGGTTGGGTGTCCTTTCAGCTTTGATCAGAAAAAAACCTTCTGGCTCTGAGAAGCCAGTCTTGGCAGTAGTCCATTGAAAACCTGATAACTTCCAGTCAGGTGTTTTGGTAGTGAAACTGCTGTCACCCACCAAAAAACACCAACCCAAAACCAACAACAATCAAACAAACAAAAAAACCCACCACCAAACTGGAAAAGGTCTAACCAAATCTGAAACAGAAACTTTGATCTTTGTCTCTAGAACTCTAGAACAGAGTTCTAACAAGATGCGGGTTGGGATTAAGTAGTTCAAGTGAATCACAATGCAAATCCCATCACGAGATAATTCTCCATTTTTAATGATCACTGTTTTCTCTACAGAGAAATAAAGCTGACACAGTTTTATAATGACGAAATATGAACTACATTCTGCGCAGTTGCATTGCAAAACCAAAAGCAAACTGCAGCAGCTTCTGGGTTTGGATAATGGATGTTGATTGTGCATTTTATTTGAAAGAAAAGGATAGTTCCTAAACCCAAATTGTAAAGTTCTTAGAATGTACATTCACTCTCAAGTGAAATCAAATCACTTTTCTTGGTCAAAGATGTATTTAATATTTTTTATTCTGGAATAAATTTACCTTCAGCTGGTTCTGTTCTCAACTGATATGGTGTCTCAGATCTTGATATGCCAGGGATAAAGGTGAACTTTTGGTGGCAAGCAGGAGCTCTGGAATAGGCACTGACATCTTGACCTTGCTTTGGCAGAGTTTTGTTTATTCAGAAGGTTATAATTCTTTGCAAGGAAAAATAAGTAATTGCAATGTGATGCCTTTAGATTAGTATTCTGACAGATACCTCTTTATACTCATCTTCTTGCTAATGAGAAGATGCGTAAATATTTTATGAAGCTATTAAAAGACTGAGAACATTGTCCTTAATGAGACACGAAGTACAAAAAATTAGACTCAATCTTTCAATAATTTGGAAACAGTGAAAAATGTTAGCTGTCTTATCATACTGACAAGGGTTCAGGATATATATAATTGTATCCGCAAACTGTATCTGTGCTCAGTGATTTTTGTGTTTTAAACTCTTTTTGATTGCTTTCCTAGAGAAATACTCAATCTTGCTGGCTAGCAATATTATTTTCTGCTTTATTCTATTATGTAAAATCAGGTAATGCATACATAAACTTAGCTGAGTTTTGAGGATACTTTAATGTACAAAAACTTAATTAGGCTGGTAGATAAGAGGCTAACCAGATTCTTTTCCTTACATATGATTGTCTTGGAGCTGATGACATTTTTGCACATTTTTGTTACATTATGAGATGATGAATTGTACTGTACGTTGATGCAATGATTTAATAAGCATTTGAACCAAAAAAATAATTCATTAAATGCCATTTTTTTGTTTCACTTCTTCACTACTTAAGATAATATATTAATTATACTGTATAATGAAATTTTTAAAAAAGCTTATCAAATTGTTTTTAGCTGTGAAATTTGAGCAATGGCTGGAAAATTGTGTCATAATACATGCCTTATTAATAGATGTGGGTTTTGTTAATCTTCAGTGGTGCAGTGGTTTATTTTAGAACTGTTTTTTTTCTCACCTAAGGGTGAGTGATTTATTGGTATTAAAAGCTCTAAATATTCTTAATTATATTCTGAAACCTCTTGTCTCCCAAGTTGCTAGTAGCACTGCTACTCTTTTCCATATGCTGTGCTCTACCCAACCGTTTTGCTTCCTTTAGTATCTTTTAATATACTTTTTTATCCAAATACCTTTCAAGGTGGATGCTTTTCCACACAAATCTGTCTCTAGGTAGAAAACATGTCTGAGGGAAATCTGCTGATCTAAATCTTCATTGCTACAAGTAGCAAGATGCACTGATGCCAATGTCACATTGCATCATTGACGGCTGTGCAGCGGGAGAGATCAGTGAGGTCCAGTGAACAACTTTTTACTGCATGTTTGGAGATGTGATGATTCGCAGTAACTATAAACAGAAGAATAGGTAAATACCCAGTGTTTGCTAGTGCTTTCTCTGTATTTTCATTGCTCTTACAAATCTCACATTATTAGTATTTTTTAGATTGTGTGATGCGTCGATTTCCAGTTCAGTTTCAAATTCTCCTGGAATTCTTTGCTCACACTTCGAATATTAATGACTTTAAGCAGAAGCTATATTAATGAAGCTGGTACATATTTTGGATTTAAGTATCATTAATTTCAGGAAACTGATTCTCATGTGAGTAATCAGAAGCAGCTGTTGGTTATGCAGCAAAACAGTAATGAATAAATGAAGAGTGAATATTTGTCTCAGGAACTTTAAAAGCCAGTGACAGTTCGCTGTAAGCATAGCATTGCTACGCCTCGCTGTTGCCATGTATTCCCGAACTGAAACACTGTGGTGAGTATTTGGGATGTATTGAATTTTTCATTTTTGCTGTGCCTTTTAAATGCACCATATTGAAATTGTGCATATTGAAGTTTTCTGAGATGTTTCATCTTGGAATAAAAGAGCCTAGACGTATCATTTTAATAATACTTTAAATTACAGCTTTAGTTTTCTACTATTTGCCTGTTTCAGTATGTAAAGAGTAATTTTAGTCACAAAGCTGCAGGAAGTTATTTTTCACTGACTTGTTTGTCCTCCAGAAGATTTAGAGTGTATGCCTCTGGCTTGAAGTAATCCCAGTAGCAGCAAGGCACTCTATGCTGTGTTGCATTAGATACTAGATTATATGCACTTTTTACTGACTGGAGGAGGCTTTATTGCCTGGGTAATGTATTTTAGCAAAGGAGAAAATTAATGCATTCAGTTCTGATGAACAGCTCACAGAGATGCTGTTTAAGGGAGGCCAGACAGAGCAGACCAGGCAGTCATGCTGAGACCATAAAGATAAGGATTTGCTGATGAACATGCCTTCAGCATTCAGAAGCAGCCCTGTATTTTGCCGTGCGTTCCTGAGAGATCTCACAAATAGCTGGAGAGTTTCCAGTTGCTCTGAGTTCCATACCAAGTTATGTTGTATTTGTTCTGTAGTACTGTAACGGTGATGTTTTTGGTCATAGAATCAGCCAGTTGGAAGACACCTCCAAGATCATCCAGTCCAACCTGTCACCCATCCCTATGCAATCAACTAGACCATGGCACTAAGTGCCCCATCCTATCCTGTTGCAAAACTGTAGTGTTTATCACACCTGATGTTACACTAATAGATCCTTGAATGTCTCTGACACCTTTTCTTAGCTTCTTGGAAACTGAGCCTGTCTCATTGTAAATGTTCCTTTCCACTGGTTATACTGAAATTGCTACAATGCTTCTGAATTGCTCTAGAATTTCAGGAGCGGGTTAATCAAATCTGTTTCCTTGCTCTACTTTCAGTTGCCTCAAGTAGCAGCCTTCTCCACCATTTTCTTAGAGATAGACTTCTGGCAGGTTCTTGGCTTATCTGAGGCATTTCTAGAACTGATGACACCACAGAACCCTTCAGAGAGTTAATCATCTGAGATACTTGACTGCAGGTTCCCAGCTGACTGAGAATGTTTGGGATATGCCACACTGTGTGTGATTGAGAGGATTCTGGCTGCTGGCATTTGCACAAAGACAGCTACAGCCCTGCTCCAACTTAGTTTTGCTCAGCTGGAATGTGGGCTGCAGAAGTCTATGCTAATGCTTTTCTATCCTAGAAAAAGCAGGTCTTTTTTTGCCTCCCTTTTGTAAGCTTTGCCCATCACTAATGTACCAGGGAGAGTTAAGGAATAACGCATAGGCTAAGAAAGGAATGTGGAGAAGCTTCATATAAACCAAATTGCTGTCAAGTAAAGGACCTTTTCTTCCTTGGTGATGAATTTGGAGAGTTATTTCTCTTACCTATTGTTTGCCTCTTTGGTTATTCAGGGCAATATTTGAAATGTAAGCCTTTGGAGCATGGATTTGGAATGACTTGTTCTATATGTCTGATTATTGGTGCAATCAATCATCAGGTAAAGCTGAAAATTCTAGCCACCAACAGCAGGTAAAGCTGAAAATTCTAGCATTACTGTGATTTCTTTCTACCTAGCAAGTGTGTTATAGTACTTTATAAAAAGACTGTGAAAACATTTCAGCTGTATTTTTAGGTTACTATTCCTGAGCCAGAAGGCCTGTTCTCCCATCTCTTCTGTCTCAGCACTCGGGTATCCCAGTGTATATGGTTTCTCTACAGGTCGTTTTCTTATCTTCTTTTCTTTCCTTCCCTTCCCTTCAGTTTTCCTATCCAAATATAGACCTTGATACTTTCTTTTCCTCACCTTTTTCTCCGTTTACATTAAAGCATAGTTTTGGAAAAATGCTGTAATGTTCACTGTGTATGCAGTTGTTTGTCCACATCATGGCTAGACCAAGCTTTATCTGCATGAATGTACAACTCTTGTCGTAGATGCACATTTCCTGTTCTCCTGCATCTCAGCTTTTGATGTTTGTGATGTTACCATCAGCAGCTTGTAATGTCCTTATTACCAGGTACTGCTTTTCTCAGTCATCCAAAATACTATTTTCTGAATAACTTCAATTCAAGCCTACTTAGTGTCTCTAGGCTAGAACATATCTGGTAGTGCCGAATGTGGAGTTGAAAATATTATCTCTCATTTCAAATAATCAAATCCTTCTTCTACCCAAGTACATAGTTGTAAAACTGTAGCAGCGGTTAACTAAGGCATCATCACAGTCTCATGACTGCTAACATTTCAGTGGAGAGTATAAACATGCCATATTCTACATCCACACAAAAAAAGATTCCTTTCTATTGTTGAAAGCTGTCAATTTCCCAATTTCTTCTTCCATGATGCATTTATATTTAAGTCATAAACCCATCTTTTGATTCAGCATATTTTCAGTGATCATTAATAAGCCTGAAACTGACATGGGAGTAAATTAAATCAACCTTAGTACCAAAACTGAATTCAAACAGTAGGTTATGGATATACAAAGCAAGCTTAAATGTTCATCATTGTAGTGTACAATGTCTACAAACAGAGACTGCAGATTCTTCTTAGGTATCCAAATCAGAAGTAGGAATAAGAGACAGATAAAAATGCTTAAGCTATCTTTTCTTAGATAAAGATTTTAAAGCTCCAGGGTGAGATACCATTAGCAAAGAATGTTGTATGGCTCTGGCAGAGAGACATGAGTTGAATCAGTTGAATCTTACAGTCCTTGTGATTAATTTTTTTTTTTTTTTTGTACTGAAGTGTTGGAAAAAATGTATCAGACATTTTTATTGTCATAAAGCAATGTAAAAGTCAAGATTTTTGTGACAAGAAATACTGTTTTGTACAGTACAGCAGAGATTTGTGCATGGGGGAAATGGTGGTGGATAGCTGACATACCTACTTGGGAGGTGTGCATGGAAAATATCAGTAAAAAAGCCTGCAGCAGCTTCAGAGATTAGCACGATTGTTTAGTGTCTCTCTGAGCTTTTACAGTGGTGCTTTTTCTGCTACTAAAAATGTGGGCTTTTAGGCTTTTTTCCGTGTGTGACTCAAATTTTGAGGGTTTTCTCTGCAAATTCAGTTGTATGGAATGCACTTAGTGAGCTTGGAACAATGAGAAGTTAGGGAAGTGTGTTTGTAGCTGCTGAGCTGCAGAAACCTCAGCTTTCTGTCCTCCAGGGGGATGGTTGGGGACACTTCCCTGGAGGTGTTTAAGGCTAGGCTGGATGAGGCTATGGCCAGCCTGATCTAGGGTAGGGTGTGCCTGCCCATGGCAGGAGGGTTGGAATTAGATGATTCTTGTGGTCCCTTCCAACTCTGACTGATTTTATGATTTCTGTGATTATTCGTTCTGTCCTGGTGCCTATCTCAGTCTGTGCTTTTGGTTCACAATGCTCCATATTCAGAATGTGGGACCTGCTGCATCTGTTTAAGTACAGGTAGCTCTTACCACTCTTAGTCACATTACTGTCTCCTTCTTCCCTCTGCTGTTGGGGGATTAGCTATTTTATGTACTGGTGTAGGGTTTTATATAGTTACAGAATTGTACATGAATTATTCATGACAATTTTTTAAGTCAAATTTAGACTCTGAAAACTGCTTCATGGTCTTTACAAGTCTTGCATGAAGAAATCAACCTGCTGATCAAAAGCTCCCTCTCTACTTGTCTTTTTTTATGGACTTCCCTCTTCACTTCCAAATTTCTTCCAAGTAGCAGACAGTTGCTGATAATGTAGTTGCCATGAGTGACAACTGAGAATTCTGTTATTTTTGCTTCTGAGGATACCAGATGGGAATTACATAAAGTACAGTTAGCTGAAGCCTTCAAAAGCCATGCACATTTGGGTAGCTAATTTTGCAAGTGTTTTTCTGTTGTTGTTTCACGTTTTTAGCATTGCAGGAGGTCTGAGGACAAAAGAAGCAAGATCACATGTGGTTCATCCGTTGTTTGATGGTAGTCCTGTAGAGCCTTTGATAACTTGGTCTTTTGAACCTTTATTTTGTAATTATGTTTTAGAACTTAGTGTTCTGAATTGGCCAGTATGATGTCTTGTGGAGTAGCTCTGATACAGAACCTTGGCGTTCATCTGGTGGAAAATCGTGCACTGGATCTGCTTTTCTGAAGCTTATTTAGATCTCTTGAACATCAGCTTGATCTTGGCTTTACTGTATCATTATACCATGTTAATAAATGGATTTTTTCTGGCCTGATGTACTGAACAAAATGTTAGTAGTGGGAAAATATCTGGTATAATTTACTAAATATTATCATTTTCTTATCACGTAATATCACGGAATGCATTTCTCTGGCTGCATCATTAATAATCATTAGGCTCAGTGAGAGCAATTACAGTGTGAATGTTGATGATGATTTTCAGTTATTTGTATTGTAAAATTAGCCACAGTTTTAGATGGCTTTTTGAACATACTGAAAACAATGATGAAATAGCATATTTAGTCAGTTTAAGCAGTCAAAAATTCACAAGCATCGAAACAGGAATATGATGTAGTTTGTATGGAATTTACAGCCACACAAACAAGGAAACAAAACTGATAGTAGATCTTAGATTATTTTATTTCAAAATTCTTCAGTGTCAGTCAGTCTTGTGAAGCATCTTTTAAAATGTGTAACAGTTATGACTGCAATTCCACAGTGTTCCAGGAATTCCAAAGGGAAATAACTGCCTGTATCAGCATTTCTTCAGTTAACATTGGTCATCCTAACAACCTTCTGGTTTGCTTTAATAGTAACTGTTTTTCTCTTGCTTTGGGACTTGTAACGTTTCTTTCATGAGACAGTAGATCATCAAAAAGGGAGCTTGTGTGATTCAAATATTTTTAATTGATACCCTTTGTAAACAAAAGCTGAAAGTGCCACTATATAAAAGCAGTGACATAAGTTTCTTTTCCTGATTTTTTACTAATGTGTCCATAATTCTAAAAATTCTGAAGTTCCAGCAAATTACCTTATCATATAAATGCATTTAATATTTTCCATTCTAATTAAAAAATGTTTTATTCTAACCACATAAAGCCAATTTAAGATCCTTTCTTCAGCAAATGAGGCAGAGCACTTAAATAGGTTTAAGTGTATATATTTGATGAACATCAATTCTATTTTAGTGCATGATAGTACACTAATTGTTGTGTTTGTGTTCAGCTCTGACAAGGGATAATAGTATTTTTCTTCTTCAGTGGTCTTGTAGTCCTGTCCAAAGTAAAGACACTGTCGAAGCAAATGAGACCTAGGGGACTTAGTGCTGATGTTACTGAATTTACTGTTAAAATATCACCTAGTTTGATAATATTGAGTTGAAATATATAAAGCCCACAAGTTTTCTTGGCGTTTAATGAGGGAATGTAAGCATTTGGTCTTACCATGGAAAAGAATGAGGACCTTCATCTGCTGAGTGTATGAAATGTATTCACGTTAATTCTTCATGTTTTGGATCACCACATAAAAGTACATCAGTATGGTAGCAATCAGTGTGATAGAGTCAGAGCACCACCACAATCTCTCATTTCTTGTTTGAATACAGCAATGATTCAGTTTCACTTGGAACTTCAACATCTAAGCTGTAGTTAATATTTCAGCCCTGAAATTTGCCTTAAAAGCAAAGAGAAATGCAAGTGTTATGAGTGCACAGCTGTTGTGAGGGTTTGTTTGTGGTTTGATACCCATGTATAAGTAAAATCATGAGCTGGTTAATAGGCAGGAAACCCACTAAAGAAACACTCTCTGATTCATGCTGGAATCTATTTATTTATTTAAAAAATCTATCTAGAGAGCAGAAATTGTTAGAAAAGTTTCGGCCTATTTACATTAAAACAGTGATTGTTTTAGTCCATTTTAATAATTATTACTACAATTAGACCTATGCCTAACAAGATCCTTGCATCAATAAAGAAAAGAGAAGCTCTTTATGGGCACATTGTTTGCCAAGTTGACATACTGTCTGTAGTACTATTAGTTGAGACACAATTTTCTTAATAGCTTGCCCCCCACCCCGCCTTGGTGAGGAGTATTGGATTTTCCAGCTCAATGACCATCTGGTCTTTTATCATTCACATGCTCTATTGTAGTTATTGTTAATGGTTATCTGAACAGCAAAATAGGAAGCATATTTCACCTGTCAGCCTGTGTTCCTTGTACCCATCTTAGGGTAAATTATAGTAGGATTGATTAGCAGAAGGTTCTAAATCTAAGGTTCCATAGAAAACTCATTGGTTATTTTTCTCTAATGTTCAAATTTGTGTTCAGTCTTTAAAGCAAAGTTTCAGTATTTCACCATAATAAATTTTAGATTGGTCTTGCCAAAAAATGATTTAAAAAATTTACCAGATCAAATAAAAGTGTGTTAGAAAGAGGAAGAAATATATTTTTCTGCTGTAATGTGATTCTAACAGCTTTGTAGTTCAAGCAAAACGTGTGGAGTTATGTACTTACCATGGGTTGAAGGTATTTCATCAGGAACAGTTCTATTTGTGCTCCATCAAAACTTGGTTTTGATGCAATCAATTTTTTTAGCTTTTGAAACTTTGTTGTAAATTGTACAGCTTGGGAAATGTACTGGAACTAAAACTTCATTAAAAGCACAGATTGTGTAACCTATGCTGTACAAAGCACATAAAGAAAATGTAATGGGGACTTAGGAGGTGGGTGATCAAAGACTTGATGAACTTGTTCCTGAGGCTTCTCTGGCCTTGCTGGTTGGCTTGGACAGATTCACTCTGAAATGGGTCAAGAACTATCTGGAGTGCCAGGCCCAGAGAGTGGTGGTGAATGGTGCCACATCCAGTTGGTGACCAGTCAGTAGTGGTGTGCTTGATCCTGTGCAATATCTTTATTGATGACCTGGACGAGGGGATTAAGTCCAGTTAGGAGGGTAGGAGGACCCTGCAGGAGGTCGTTGACAGGCTGGATGGGTGGGCAGAGGCCATTGAGATAAGATTTAACAAGGCTAAGTGTAGGGTTCCACACTTTGGCCACAACAACCCCAGGCAGCACTACAGGTTGGGGACAGAGTGGCTGGAAGGCAGCCAGGCAGAGAGGGACCTGGGGCTGCTGTTAAGACAGTAAGCTGAACATGAGCCAGCAATGTGCCCAGGTGGGCAGGAGAGCCAATGGCATCCTGGCCTGGATCAGGAACAGTGTGGCCAGCAGGACCAGGGAGGTTATTCTGCCCCTGTACTCAGCACTGGTCAGGCCATATCTTGAGTACTGTGTCCAGTTCTGGGCCACTCAATTCAAGAGAGATGTCAAGGTACTGGGACATGTCCAGAGAAGGGCGATGAGGCTGGTGAAGGGCCTGGAGCACAGCCCTGTGAGGAGAGGCTGAGGGAGCTGGGGGTGTGCAGCCAGAAGAGGATGCTCAGGTCAGACCTCATTGCTGTCTACAGCTACCTAAAGGGAGGTTGTAGCCAGGTAGGGGTTGGTCTCTTCTCCCAGGCAACCAGCAACAGAAGGAGGGGACACAGTCTCAAGTTGTGCTGGGGGAGGTATAGGCTGGATTTTAGGGGGACGTTCTTCCCAGAGAGAGTGATTGACATTGGAATGGGCTGCCCAGGGGGGTGGTGGAGTCGCTGTCCCTAGAGGTGTTCAAGAAAAGCCTGAATGAGGCACTTAGTGCCATGGTCTAGTTGATTGGATAGGACTGGATGATCTTGGAGGTCTCTTCCAACCTGGCTGATTCTATGATTCTGAAATTCTTAATTTTCTGGGGCTTTGTGGTTTGGGGTTTTTTGTATGTTTGGTTGGTTGGTTTTTAACCAATAATGCCACTGGATTTGGTAAGGTAAACTTTTAAATGGAAGTTTGAAATAAATGCAGCACTTTTATTTCATGGGTGAACACATCATCTCCATTATTAATTACACTGGAACATTCAAATTTTGTCAAATGTCAAATAGTTGCAGCTTACTACCAAAAAGATGAAGGATTCTCCTTAGGGCAGAGAGAGATGTGTTGATATGAATGGTAACGTTTGAGAGACACTCTGGAAAGCATTGCAAACATTGGCAGGAGTACTCGTTCCCTGATGAAAAGAAGAACCATTGACATCCACTCAGATTTTCATTAGCAAATTAAAACCAAACAGAGGGGTATATTTCTCTATGTAATCTGCAGTTGAATAGTGGAATTGCAATAGGATGTTTCAGAGGCCAGAAGTCTGAGACCTTTCAAAGCCAGAATGGATAAGTTCATAAGATAATAATTTCATGGCTATTAAATTGTCTGAAATCAGCTTTCCTAGCTCAATATAGCTCATTGCTGTTTTTTTAAACCTAGATACCACACATCAGGCTTGATATCCAGGCTACTGAGGTAGACAGTGCTGTGTATACTAAGCAGAAGATATGATACACCTTCCCTAAGACTGCCTTGACTATCTCTTTAAGACTTCATTCCTGGCACTCTGAGTTAGCCCCTCAGAGGTCAAAGGAGGGTCCTTGTGCGGTGCCTCGGAGACAATGCTGGCACTGCAGTGTGAGACAAGGTGATAAGGTAGATGAACATCTTAGGCAGCATGGTAGAGAGCCTGCAGACGGAAACTGAAGGCTCAGCTCATGGCTGGTATATTTAAGTAGAAAAAGATTTGTGTTTAGACTTGGGGGAAATTGAGAGCTATAAAGGTTCATTTCAGGTTTTATTCTTAGACAGCTCCTGAAATTCATGATATGATGCTTGATGCCGCATTCCTATTGGATTTTCTCTGCTGAATAGGTGGCTTAACCTGTCTAGTGAGTGAGAAATTGCAGATTATGAGACTAATAAAGATAATAACCTTAGAAAAAATGCATTTAGTTGGTGAGCTTGTTAATTTCTTTACTAGTTTAAAAAAAAAAGAAAGAAGAAACTGGTGGGGTTTTTGTTTATTTCATTGTTGTTATGTTTATTGGGGTTTTCATTGCTTGTTTGGGTTTTGTTTTGTTTTTATAGCTCCAAACCCATTCATAAGTTAACTTCTCATTTCACCAATCTTCTGCCTCAAGATTATTTTGGCAACTGTCTTCTAAATGTTATAACTTGTGTTATGCATTCTTTTTTCATACACATCTGTAGGGAGGAGAACCTCTCTAATGCCATTGACCTTATTGGCCACAAGGGCACATGGCTTGTTCATGGTCATTCTTCTGTTCACTAGGACTCCCAAGTCCTTTTACCAAGAGCTGCTCTCCAACAGGTCATCCCCCAACTTTACTGGTCCATGGACTTGTTCTTTCCCAGATGCAAGACTCTACACTTGTCCTTGATGTATTTCATTCAGTTTCTCCTTGCCCAGCTCTCCAGCCTGTCTAGGTCTCTCTGAATGGCAGCACAGGCTTCAGAAGTGTATTTTCTGATAGTGCTACATATTATGTTGTTTTGTGCAGTTATCATCTAAGGACATAGGCAGAAAATTGACATTCAAGTAAGTTCAAATCACTGGACTAATGAAAGCAGATTTGGAGAAAATAAGTGAGTTGTGAGGAACACAAAGTTTTGCTTTCTATGCTGTGAAGAGATGTGTCTTGGCATCTCAAAATATTTAAAGTGTTTTAAACAAAAGGACTCATAAAGGTGAAAGGAAAAGGAAGAAAAGAAGCAGAAAACTTTCCCAACTCCAGTCCACAAAGCTTTATAAGCAAGCAGTACATCTTCCTTCAAATGAGTCCTATTAATGAAAGTCAAGTATTTTTTTTCTGAAAAAGAAACAACACCCCAGTTTTCAGCTCTTATTAGCCTTGAAAATTGTAAACGAAGCTATGTAAAACTCTAGAATCAGAAGAAAGAAGAGGCTGAGTATCCACTTCTACAGCTGGAGGGTGGGTGGATGTGTGGGAGGGCATACACGAGTGTCTCTTCAAATCTACATTAAAAATACAGCAGTATTTTTACAAGCAGTAATTTTTTTATTGCAGAAGTTGCCAGTTCAGTTTCCAGGAGTGTTGTAAACCTTCCTCTTAAAGTCTGTCTGCTTTTAGCTAGATATAAGTAGTTTTGAGAAGCTTGATTTTAAATCCCTGATCAGATGGATTTCCTTTTGACTCTAGACAGCCAGCCTGGGGGCTGTCCTGAGGCAACAGGAAAAGATGCAGGCAACCCGACCATGCTTGCAGCATGGACACAAGCCTCTGTTGTTCCAGAAATGTTAGATAATAGAGGACTCTTGATTTCATAATGAAAACTCCTTCCTTTGTGGCTCTCATAGCCATTGAAATCCTGGGTTTGTTTTAGTAACCTAATCTGATGAGGCTTCAGCATGAGTCCTTCAGTTACTGCGGACAACCTTAGTAAACACTTGAATGTCACATTCTAAGGTTTGATTTTTCATTTCTTTTCTTCCTCAGTAAGTATTACTGTGTCATTAATTTGTTCTCTGGGAATGATAAAATAGAACTAATATGAAATTCAAATTAATTCTTCTGGCAGCCTGTTTGTTAGCAGCAATAATTAAATATGATGGTTAGTGGACAGTGGAAAAGATTAAGTGTTTTCCTCAATGATTCTGATCTTTGATATATTTAAGCACTTAATTAAAAAAAATCCAGGAAAAAAACCCCAATAACCTAGAATTTAACTGTGTGCTTTCAGATTTTGCAATATATGTTCTTGTTTTGTTTCACATCAATTACCTGCGGATCTATTTCACTTCTGAAATTTTCAAGTGTGGAAGAAATCCAAACCCTTTTATTTCGAAATCTAGACAAGTTTTACGAAATCGGAAACCGCTGTTGTGAAGAGAAGACATAATTTGTGTTAGCACTTGTTGGGATGCCAAGGATAGGTGTAAAATACCTGACCAACCTGGCCTTTGCAACACATTGAGCTTTCCATGGGGAAGTTGAACAATATTTTGCAAGGTTATCTGCTTCCACCTACTGACCGTTCTTGATACTACACCGACAAAATCCGGTTGAGGGAATACTGCAATAACTTCACTCTCATCATTCCTCCTGTTCCATGGGAGCAGTGTCTGTACATACGAATTCTGTTTGCCTTTTAGAGTTAATGACTTTCATAACAAAAATATAGGATTTTGTTTTCCTCATTTACTCACCAAAACAAACTCAGGAAGTCATCCTGTGAGCAGAGATGGTATTTCCTTAGCTAACAAATGAGAGAGAGACATGGTGAGAAACTGTCTGGCTGCCAATAAGTTACGCTTGGAAAAAAAAAAATCTTTTGAGTGTTACATTCCACAAAATACAATCTGGTTTCCCTTAGGAAGTGTTTTCAATGCAAAGAGTATTTGAGGTAGCAGTTCATATATGCAACTACCTGGAATAACAAAGATCTTTGTTGCTGCAAATATGCTGCTTCCGATGTGACAAAGAACTTGGTATGCCTCATGAAAACCTCTTTCCTATATCTTGCTGTGAATAAAAACACGTTTTTTCCAGGAAACCTCAATTCATCTTACTTTATTGAATGATGTTACTTTTAAAATATTTTATAGGTAGATGGCTTAGGTTAGAAGTCTTTGGCATTGAAACAATAATGGTCCTTCATTTAAGATGAATAGGCACAGTGTGGAAGAGGCATAATCTCCTCATTTTATATTTGCTTTCAGGTTTGGTAGGAGCTGCTATTAGCTCTCAGCCTTAAATTTGTAGTTCAGGATTTCTATAGCAAGTAAACTCTAGCCAATAATCTACAATCAGCTGAGAGTAGTTCTAGCCTCAATGAGAGGTGGTGGAAGGACTGGCTTATAACAAGGAGGGTGAAAAAAAGTCCCTTATTTGTATGTGATTTTTTTTTTCAGATAAAATTCTCTAGAGCTGCAGTATGTAAGCAAAGTTAGCTTCCAAGAATACCCTCACTAGAAAAGTCAAGTTGAAAGCGAAGGAAAAGTCATGATAGGTCACTTGTAGTTCAATTCATTACACTTTAGACATTTGGTTTGTTTAGTTCCACATTGTACTGTGTTGTACCAAGGGGTAATACTGAGAAATAAATGCCTTTCAGATGAGGTATTTTGTGATAATGGTCATCTCTGCATGTCTTCAGATGTACTGGCAAACTCCAAAGATTCAAGGAGAGACAAGATACTTTAACATTAAAAATGACAAGTTGAGTGTCATTAGGTTGTAAGATTGTTTGGCTCCTGAAGAAAATGAAGTCCAAAATGCATGTGTGTGTACCTGTATATATACTCACATACATATACACATATTTGTTTTGAGCTGATGCTTAGTTCTTGCACATTGCATTGAGATTTGTATGCAAATATCTTCAACATACCAGGTTTTATTTAGCGCTCTTGACAACAGGCAGAAGTTTGAGCAACTATTTTCTCTGAAGTTTACCTTGAAATTTTTTTAAGCTGCCATCACTAAAGAGAAAAAAAAGAAGGGAAAAAAAAGGAGTGAGCAATTATATTTTCCTGAAGATGCAAGCAGATAAAGCAAGCATATGCTGTAAATCAAAAATCATATGTTTGTCTTAGGGCCTGGCTATACTATATTGAATTAGATTTGGGGGGGTGGGGGGGGGTTGTGATGCTTAAATCCTATCTTTAGCTTTATCCTTGTGATAACTTTTAATAAACTTTACGTAAAGCCATAGTACTAAACATTGTGCATCTAAATGTTCAGAGATAAGAGTTCAATAAAGAGTAATAGGTTGAGAAACCCACTTTTCAGGTTTTAATGTCCTTTATTCCTCCAGATTATCCCCACAACCCTGATCAGTATGTTTATGACAATCTTCTCTGTTTGTCTTTTCAGGATACTAAAGCAGAGTGCAGTTCCTGTGTAGAAACTGAGGACAGAAAAGTAAGTGGCTTGTTTTAATGTAATTTTTCAGACATCTCTAAAGTGGTTTTGTTTGTTTGTTTTTTGTCTGGACAAATATTTTTATATAGTGAAACTATGTGGAATTATTTTATGGTGGTTTACAAAGTTTTCTAACAATAACTTTTTGATGTTGAATTTTTACTTCAGTGGGGGCAAAGTAGGATTACTCAGTTGAATGTTCTTAGGAATTTGAATAACTGCTTGTTGAGAGGGGAATTATAATCTTAATTTCATTGAACTATAAACATCTTAAAAGAGATTGCACTTACTATTCTCAATTTCCATTACTAACATAAATACTGTCATATCTTTCATGAAAATATTGTCATACCATATTAAATATTTGTAAAGTAGTAGGATAAGGACTGCTGCTTCTTGCTTTATAAGCAGTACCTTTGATATTGATTTCCCCATCCCCTCCTTCCAAATAGTTGATGTTTTAAACAAGTTTATTTTATATAATTTCCAGTTTTATTTTCTGTGGACAAGTTGTGTTCGGTGTATTCCTCACATTCTTAGCTTTAAAAAAACTACTAAGTTGTAGCACACAAGTTTGAATATCCTTGAATAAAGTTCTATTTTTAGAAGGAATTCCTGAATTAAAACATAATTAAGTTTTCACTGTACAATGAGCACAATGCTGAAAGCTGCCTTCTAGCAAGTAGCAAGATCGTGTTCTCAGTTTGTTTGGAAACAGGTAGTCTTCATGCTCAATTTCACATCAGTTTAAATGTGCTATATTGTGGGATACTGATATTTTATTACTCAACTTCCAAAACTTCTATTGTCTGCTGATTTTGCCTATAAACATTCAGCAGCTCCTCCTTTTTCAAAATAATTTTTGAAAAATAGTAATTAATAGCACCTGAGGTATTTTTGCAACAACAACAAAAAAAGGCTTTTTAGAAAACAGTGATGTACCTAAAGCACTGCAGGTGTTCATGATAGCTCAAAATTTAAAAAACAGAGTCATGTAAATGCTGGTGAAGTTCATGCAGGAAAACATAATTAATTTGCTTTGTGGAGATCACAATAAAAGTTCTTCAGAATGGCAGCAATTTTCACCAGTTTCAGGGATGAAGTGAGGGAATTATTTTGTACTGTACAGAAGGTTATTGAGATACTGAACTATGAATGTAACTAGAAGAGAAACTATGCTACAGTTTCCAAACAGCCTTTCCTACTCTTTTCTTGCTGAAGTCCTCTCTATTAAGGCAGGTTGAATATCTTGCATTTAGATGAAGTCATCTCTAAATGTTTTACTGCAATGTGTATCAGTATGATAGAAGTGGCTCACAGTAGAAGAGTTACTAGAACAGTAAGCAAATATAGCAGATTATAATTTTTAAATTTTTTTTTTAGTTTAGAATTTTCCCACTAAATAGAGTGAGGGTTGGTTCTTTTTTTTGGTTGTGGGTTGTTGTTGCTTTGTTTGCTTGGTTGGTTGTTTATATATATATATTTATATTTTAAATATATATATTTTTATTTTACTATGTGAAACTAGAATCGAATTCTGGATTACTAAATGTGTGCAGTGTACCTCTGTCAGTGTGTCAAGCAATCACTGATTTTCTGCATATGTTGAGCACAGGACATGTAATGTAAAATCTCTAGCATCAGCTGTTCCTCATTACTGTGAGGCTTGGGCCATTTAGGCTTCAATGTCTGACCATTACCTTTTATGAAACTTTCTACTTATAAATCAAGGGACATGTTGTTACATATTATGCTAAAATGCAGTTTGGGACCATAATCCTGACAACCAAGATCTGACTTTCTGGGTGCAGGTAGCAGCTACTAAGACTGCACAAACAAAAGGTTCTTTTTATTGCTTGAATAATGGGAAAAGTTGTCAAGGGCCTTTGGAATGCAATCTTATCAATGTATGCATTGTATTTCTTTTTCCTTTTATTGCAGCCTTCTTTTTATCTAGCAGATATATCAGTCTCCTGCCAGTAAGCTAAGGGGTTTTTTTATATTGTTTTATGATAGGATGATTTCTACCTCAGTATAAATTACAGAAGTTATTTATATGATACTTTTTTTCTTGGCCTCAGTGGTTGCTCTGAGTTTGAAGCTATCTTTATTCAGTGACTTGACTTGTGCCATCAGGACTAACCCAGCTGTCAGACTTCAGAAAGGGGCATGTTATCCAATGCTGAATCTGTGATCTGACCTCTTTCTGAGGGAACCCAGGCCCTAGGACTGAGGATGTGAAGTGAAATGAAAGATCACAAGATTCCCATGTTATCCTATGCTTTACTACTTTGCTTGCCTAGTATGGTCTCTCCTCTTCCTTCTTGCTCTTAGAAGAGCAGAGTCTTCAAACTTGCTGTGAATCCTTGAGCGTCTCTCTCTGTTTCTCTCAGTAAGGTTGAAGAGCTGGAGATGAGGTTACCAACTCTTCAGTGCTGAGTGCTAACAAATTTTTCATCCCTTTTACTATAACTACTGATGCATAGATTCTTCAGGTTTACAGACCTGTTCTTGCCTCACAAACACTGCAGTGACAACAGGCATGAGGTTTGCTAGATTTTGGGTTTTTTTCACTTGTTACAAGTACAGTTTTTTATCCAAGAACAATGGCAGTCCGTTCAGTGTTCAAGTTTTCAGATGCAGAAATTGGAATGCAAGAATGATCCAGCAGCCCTCCCAACTGATCTTAATTTTGTCACTTTGTTGAAGCGTTTTGAAAATGTAATAAATGCCTATTGAGGTTATATGGTACAATTCATCTTTTCCCTGTGTTTGCTCCTAAAACTGAAATTTCCACTGGTTTTAAGTGGCAGATTCACATTACAGTCCAGGGATGTCACAGCAAGAGTGGACAAGGGAAGGGTAACTGATGTCACCTACCTGCACCTGAGTAAGACTTTTGACTCTGTCCCCCATGACATCCTGGTCACCAAACTGGAAAAACACAGACATAATGGGTGGAACACTGCTGGGTAAGGAATTGGCTGGATGGTTGCATGCAGAGAGTGGTGATCAATGGCACAATGTCCACCTGGATACCAGTGACAAGTGGTGTCCCTGGGGTCAGTGTTGGGACCAGTGCTGTGTAATATCTTTGTCAGCAAGATGGACAGAGGGATTGAGTGCAACCTCAGCAATTTTGCAGATGACACCAAGCTGTGTGGCACAGTCGACTTGCTAGAGGGCAGGGATGTCATCTAGAGGGACCTGGAGAGGTGAGCCCAGGTCAGCCTCATGGCATTCAACAGGCCAAGTGTAAGGTCCTGCACCTGGGTTGGTGCAATCCCAAGCTGGGTGGTGAATGGCCAGAAGTATGAGTGCAGTCCAAACAGCCAACTGTGTCCTGGGCTACATCAAGAGAAGTGTGGCCAGCAGGGCAAGGGAGGGGATTCTCCCCCTTTACTCTGCTCTCATCAGACCTCACATGGAGTACTGTGTGCAGTTCTGGAGCCCCCAACACAAGAAGGACATGGAACTTTTGGAGCCAGTCCAGAGGAGGGCCACAAAGATGATGAGAGGGCTGCAGCAGCTCTGCTATGAGGACAGGCTGAGAGAGCTGGGGTTCTGCAGCCTGGAGAAGAGAAGGCTTCTAGGAAACCTTGTAGTAGCCTTCCAGTATCTGACAGGAGCTTACAGGAAGGCTGGGGAGGGACTATTTACAAGGTCATATAACGACAGGATGAGAGGGAATGGGTTTAAACAGGGAGAGGGGAGATTGAAACTTTAGAAGGAAGCTCTTTACAATTAGAGTGGTGAGACACTGAAATGAGTTGCCCAAGGAAGCTGTGGCTGCTCCCTCCCTGGAGATGTTCAAGGCCAGGTTCGATGAGGTCTTGAGCATCCTGTTCTAGTGGGAGATATCCCTGACTATGATGGGGGGTTGGAACTGGATGAGCTTTGAGGTCCCTTCCAACCTAAGCCATTCTATGATTTTCTGTAGCTACCAAATTCAACAAATAAAGGTACTTCCATCTTGGTTTATAATAATGCATTGTTTCACCTGTATTGAAAGCATAAATTAAAAACTTCATGTAATTCACAGAACTTAAACCGAAGTAAATATTTTCATTTCATCTAGGTTGAAATCAAGACAAAGTACTGCAATTAGGACATGCATCATTAGTATCTAATAATTTGCACTTCCATAATGAAATATACTACTAATGAAGTATATAATTAGTAATTAATGAATAATTTTCCCAGTTAACAACAAAATACAAAACTGCAAGGTGCCTTTTCCTTTGTTCTTTTTCCTGAAGCTTCTTGACCTCTAACTTCAGTAAAAAAAATTGTGTAACTATGACTAAAGCACCTCCTGATAGCAAACTAAAATTTAATAACTGAAATTATTATTTTGAAACTTACTATTCCATAAATGACAAAATAGCATTTAATTGTCCTAACCACTTCCCCACTATTAGCTGTCTCTCCTTCCATTGTTACTTCAGATGATCTTTTTATGTAAGATTCTACTCAAATTTTCTGCAAGGATAAAAGCCCTCAGGTTTCAGAATAACAGGTGACTGGTAATCAAGACTGCTGAAAGTGGCCTATATGTTTCTGCATTGCTAAACTGTGTTTCCCATTTCAAGCAGTGGATCCAGATATGCACACGTCTCATTCACTACCTCACTGGTGTTCTTTTCTGTTTGTCACACTCAACCCTTCTTTGTTTTGACTGTATCTTAATTTTGAACATCTCAGTGTTTGATGTTGTCATGTGATGGTGGACATGTCTCAGCTTTGTTTTCCAGACAAACATGACTCAATTTTTCACAGAAAGAAACCTCTTCAGTATAGTAAATGTGATTTTTGTAAAACTACATTGATTTCTCAAGCTAGTTCCATGATGTTTTGGAGTTTGAGTCAGAATTTCAAAGCCTGGGGTCTTTTTTGGTGTGAGGTTTTGCTCTTGCAAGGGAGATGACAGTTGGATGTGGGGTTTTTTTCCCCTCTTCTACCCATGTTTTTTAATACAACTTTGTGTGCTGGGGGGCAACTAAATAATGGAGGCTGCACAGAAGTTTGTTTGATTGAGACTTACATAGAGGAGGAACCTTAAAAAAAAAAAAAAAAAGATTTCTCCCTGTCCTTCTGTCTTTGAGATCTGAGCAGAGATTTTTTTTGCTCTGCAATTGCATTTGCTGTATCATCAAATTAATTCATGGCAATGCAGTGAAACCCAGCCTCTTGATATGAAGTTATCTTCCCTTTTGTTGTATTTCCATCTGAAATGGAAAACCGAGACACCGAAAACTGAACAGAACATTAACTTACAATGACCTTTCTGTTCTGGCTAACTATGCTAGAAATGTTTTATTCTTCAGCTTTGGCTTCTTCAATTTTGTTTTATTTCAGCTTACTCTTTTCAGTAATAGACTCACTTTTGCTGTAATGTGCAATGACATTCTCTTCAGTATTCCTTGCAGGCAGCATAATGCTGACCGTTAACTAGCAGCTAAGTGTTATTAGCTTGGTGGCTCAAGGTCACTCAGGATACCTTGCTTCATTTTCTCTTCTTGAGAAGGGAAGTAGCTCATGGAAAGAATGTTTTTGAGATGAATCTTGACTTGAAAATTTACCACTTTTGAGCTCAGAGTGCAGAGGCTTTATGAGAGCAATAGACTTTATGGGTATGCATTAGGCCAATAACATGATAGGTCAGTAAGTTCGAAAATTTCCCTGTAGTGACATAATGTTTCATAACTCTCTATTACCTTCTGTGGGATGTGGTACAGGCAGCAATGCCTTTCCTTTTCTGCACCTGCAGAGGAAAATACTTTATAATTAATTTTATTTTAGTACCTTCTGTCAGGATCTCAAAGTACTTTGCAAACAACACCTATGAGGAAAGTACTTAGATATACATTGCTCAAGTTACATATGGGGAAATAGAAGTGTGAAGGGGAGACAGGCAAGGTTACAAAGTGAGTCTGAGACCAAAGGAGGAGGAAAAAAAAAACAAACCTAACAGAAGAACATTACAAATGTATTTTGCTTTGCCTAGTTTGTGACTTACTGCAAAATTTAAAATTTTATTTATATTGTGGTCACGTGGAAATATTTTCCATGAAATTTCTAAGTGAGAATTGTTGTCTTTTTATCAGGAAGGAAATTTATCCAATTACTTTAACATTCTTCTTCAGGTTACTGTGGGAGGGAATTAATATGGGTTTCAAGTAGTGAAGAGCTGATAAGAAGACTCTTTAAAGGACTGATTCAGCTACACAACCACAAAGAATCACAAAATTGTCAAAGTTGGAAGGGACTCCAAGAATCATCTTGCTCCAACCCCCTTGCCATGGGCAGGGACACTTTCCACTAGATCAGGTTGCCCAGAGCCAGATCCAGCCTGACCTAAGGGAAATATCCAGGGATATGGCTTCCACCATGTCTCTGGGCAACCTGTTCAGTTTCTCACTACCCTGAACAACCCCAACTGTCTCAGTCTGTCCTCTTAGGAGAGGTGCTTCAGTCCTCCAATCATGCTCATGGCCCTTCTCTGGATGTACTCCAGCACACCACATCTTTCTTGTAATAGTGCTCCAGAACTGGACACAGTACTCCAGGTGGAGTCTCCCAAGAGTGGTGTAGATGCAACCCAGGATACAGTTGGGTTTATGGGCTGCAAATGCACACTGGTGGCTCATAGTGAGCTTTTCATCTACCAGCACCCTCAAGTCTTATCTATTCAGGGCTGCTCTCAAGCCAGTTGCTGCTCAGCCTGTGTCGGTGCCTGAGATTGCCCTGACCCAGATGCAGGACCCTGCACTTGGTCTTGTTGAACCTTGTGAGGCTGACATGGGCCAACCTCTCCTGTCCGTCAAGATGTCTCTGGATGGCATCTTTACCCACACAGATTGGTGTCATCAGCAAACTTACTGAGGGTGCACTAAATGCCACTGTCCATATTACTGACATATGCCAGAGTTTTCCACTGACATCTCAGATTTCCATGTTGCTTCTGGAGTCTTCCTCTGGACTGAGCTGGAAGTTTTCAAAACTTCTGCGAAAGGGAAAAAAAAAAAATTGCTGAGTGTGTTTGTGAAAGAAGGTGTTGTTTGGTTCTTTTTTACCAGAAACGCTACATGAAATCCATGGCTGACTCCTCCACCTTGCTTTTAATTCAGGATCTGTTCATTCCACATACCTTAAAACTCAGAAAGCTGACTCAAACCCATGATCTAAGTTGTTTAGGTACCATTTATTCGTATTACTTTTAATTATACTGTTTTCAATTGAAGGGGCTTTCTTTTCTTTTGTCTTACTTTATGTTCTTTTAAAATAAAAGCACTATGTAATGAAAACCAGGTAGCTGAATCTTGCCCTAGTATTAAACACAGAGGACTAGTCAGCCTGATAAATAGTGGTCATTCTAATATATGGAAGTAGTCAGAAATCCAGCCCATTTCCTGGCATGCAGCTTGGAAAGTTTCATAGTATTTGAATGATCATAATGTCAGCGCTATTACTGCTCTCTTCTTCTTTCTGTCACTGACATGCAATTATGGAATTTCACAACTGAAGTGGTGACAATTGCTCCTCTGTGTGTGTGTGTGTCTATCTTTCCCCTTAATCCCACTCTATCTAGCAATCTGTAATTTGATAAAGTGGAATTGAAATGGCAGGCGTGACAGAGGTGTCAAAACAATAATTTGACCTCCCACTGAAGTGTCAACGTGTTCGGCTGCATGACTTTTACACATGCTGCATACACATAAGGGACACAGATAGTAATGTTTATTATGCCACAATACCTGTTAAGGCAGAGTTCTAAAAAAGAGGTATTGCTTCATTGCGACTTTTTGCCAGTGTTCCATCTTTAACCATTGCATTTTCTATCCCTGTACTACTCTGTATAAAAATTATTGCATTTTCACAGAAGTTATTTTTTATTAGGAGATGATTTATATTTTTTAAAGATCTTATTTTTTAAAGATATTTAGTAGATCTTGAAATATAATTCTCTGGCTATGTAGCAGATTAGTTCTTGAATGGACTGTTTATTCTTTTTTTTTTTCATATTAAACCTCTTGGGCACAGATGATAAAGAATTAAGAAAGAGCCATAATGAAAGTACACCACTTACTTTTCTGCAGTCTTTCAAACCTGATGAAAAACCTAGTTCCTGTTGATACAGGATATAAATGTAATCTCTGTCATAGATGAGCCTTCTGGAAACAAAGTTTGCTTGTGTTGTAAGCAATCTCATTGAAGGCATCAGTCAGCAGACTGGCAAATGCCTAGAGGCACTGGAATGGGTTGTTCAGAGAGCTTGTGGATGCCCCATCCCTGGAAGTGTTCAAGGCTGGATTGCATGGGGCTTTGAGCAGTGTGATCTAGTTGAAGATGACCCTTTTAACAGCATGGGTGTTGGACTAGGTGTCCTTTAAGGTCCCTTCCAAACCAATCCATTTAATGATTCTTTAATTCTGTGGTTTTCTGTAGTAGCTCTCTATGTATAATTTCAATTTTCATTTGGGAAAAGTCTTGTGAAATGAGTGACTTGCCAGTGAGCAGTTGGAGTAGTTGGTACCTTTGAAATGTCAGCTTTTCATTGAGGTAGGCTGGAGTTTAAGAAATTCTGAAAATATTTTTGTTAGTAATCTGATTTCAGTCTAAATCTAATTTAGAAGTTCCTAAAAAGGATCCATGAGTTCTATGAGCTGTGTTGTTCTCTATATACAATACATCACTTTGTTGCTGCTATGTGTTATTAACAAAGAAAAAATAAAGAACACCACCTCTTTTTTTTGAGAAATTGTGCTAATTTTTATCCCTTCCTGTGAGTAGCAGTTACTCCATTGAGACCATATCCTTTCTAGCTGCTTTGTTTAATGCTGCTACATGAAAACATGCCTTTATCTACTGTTATCAGTACTGCTTGCATGATGTGAATTTAAAAATTGGAAAGCAACCACTGTCCTTTTTCAGTTTCCTCCATTTAGAAATAAATTGCATAAGGTATACAATTTCCTGCTATTAGCTCCAAAAAGCATCACTGATCTAGAAGTTGCATTCTGAAATACCTTATATAAATTAATTGTTTTACCTTATTTTTGCTGAAGTAATACTGTGCCCGAGTTCCCTTGAAATGTAGTTGTACTTACTGTACTGCATTGCCTACAGTGAAGGAGGCAGAAGAAGGAAATCTTTTGGCTTTAATATTCAGCAAAATGCAAAACAAAAAATATTCATATTTGGGGTGGGGTTCAAGTGGAGATGCAGAACTTAAAGTCTGATTTGGTGTTAATTATCTGTGAAAACCAGAAATTAATTCTTGAAAGATTAAAGTCTTGTTGAACATTTGAATCTTGCCATTAAGTTTTCGACATATATACAAGCACAGAGGAAAACCAACTTTTCAATTTATACAAAAAAGGAAAAAAAAAACCACAGATCTTTTAATACTAGCATGTTCTGAATGGGAATGTGTCTTGTGTCTTCTCTGGATTTATGGATGATTAAAACTTTGTAGCAATGGAGCAGTGCAACATTTTTTACTTAAACGATGTCTGCTTTCACAGAACCACAGAACGATAGGGCTTGGAAGTAAAATCTGGAGATCATGTAGTCCAATCCCCCCACCAGAGCAGGTTTGGACAGAGCAGGTTGCACAGGATGGCATCCAGGCAGGTTTTGAATGACTCTAGAGATGGAGACTCAACCACTTCTCTGGGCTGCCTGATGTAGTGCTCTAGCACCCTCAAAGTAAAGTTCCTGCTCACATTTAGATGGAACTTCTTATGTTCAAGCTTGTGACTTTTACCTCTTGGCCTGTTGCTGGGCCCCACGTTAAAAAGATGGTCCTGATACATAAGCATTACGAAGTTCTCCCCTTTTTCTGGTAGTGTCAACTTTTCATAACCCATACTTGACTGCATTATGAGTAAGGCACAGTTGACCTTAGCAGGTAGCCTATACATCTGCCAGAGTGTTTCTATGGTCCTTGTTGCTTTAGAGAAAAATAAGTTTAGACCTGGTGTTTCCTTCCCTCTATTTGTTTCTTGCTTTTTAATAAGGATGCTGGAGGGTTAATAAGAAGGTTAGAGTTAACAGAATGTCCAGATGAATTGCCTTATTTTCAGATGGTTCTATGTGTACTGTCAGTTCTGCTAACCCCAGCAGCTGGAGGGCTGAGGAGCAGGGGGAGCCCAGGCTTTCAGCTAAGTGGCTGCTTCAGTATGTCTCCCACAGGTTCTGGGAGTGCCCTTAATGAAGGCACTGTGGCTTTGGCACCACTTTCAGACTCTGACCCTTCATTATGCTTCCTTCTGCAAGCCCAGGGAAGCCTCGTTTTCAGGGGGTATTTTTGGACCTGGTCTAAAAACGTTGAAGGAGGAGGAAAGTCTCCTGTTGATGTGTGTAAAATTATCTGTCTGTATTGGGTCTTGAATCAGGGACTTGCCTTTCATTTAGATCACTGCCAGCCACCTTAACCCTTCAATCTCTGAGGGGATGAACAATGTGCAAGCTGGGAGTTGAGTCCATCCCAGTTGCTCTGGCTGGGTGAAGGGTACGGTAGATAGATAGATAGATAGATAGATAGATAGATAGATAGATAGATAGATAGATAGATAGATAGATAGATAATTTTTGATAGTTACTATTTTAATTGCATGAACTTTTAAAATAAAAGCAAAGTTAGGGCCAGTTTTGGGAGAAGGAATGGGGAAAAAGATTTGTAGAATCTCTCTCACCTCTGATTTTATATACTTGAATAATCAGCCTTGGTTGACTGCCCAGCACTTTAAAACTGAAGTCCTTGTTACAAACAGTAATTATTGCCTTCACTTACTTTTGCTCAAAATGTGCTTTTTGTGTTAGGAAAAAAGTGCAATCAGATCATTAGGCTAGGTGAAATCTGGTCATGATGGCAGTAAATGGAGTAGGTCAATGTTTGCCAAGATACGGAGCAGAAATACACAGAAGAATAACTCCTAAGAGAACTTTAGATAATGAGGCCACTGTGGGAAGCCACTTAGTGTTCTGCACTCGTAAAGAATCCCAGAATTTTTCCATCCGATAAGAGTATTTATTCTTGCAGAAAGCTCCCAGATGGTAACATTTAGAAACTATATACTTTTCTTACTCTGCTGTGCATCAGGCTTGTTGATATGCTTTTTATTGGACACATAATCTTCCAGATGTCATTTCATTAAGCCTAGGGTCAGTGATGTTTTCCATTAATTCTGTATTCCCAGGTTCTAGGCAATGCTTTCTGCTTGCCTTTCTTCTAAAACTGGGGGACAGCATCTCATGTATCAAGTGACACACAGATTGTACATTAGCTGCTGAAACTTAACCACAGCAGTATTATGGAACACTTGCTACCTTTTTTTTTTTTTTTTTTTAATTCCAGTTTTCTAGAAGATAAAATAAACGCAGAAGTTGTGGTTTATCAATATATACCACTTTTGTGGCTAATTCAAAGATTTTAGAAAATGTCAAACCTTCCTAAAAAAGAAAACATGCAGATAGAGGAGCCATAGAATAAATACATTTTTTTTAACTTGGTGTGTTTAGCTAGTAAACCTAGGATATGTTGTGTGAACTATTTGGCTCATAAATGTTCCATATAGAAACTAAATTCTTGGAAATATGTGCACTTTAGAAGGACACATTGAATTTTATTTTTTTTTCTGCCTGAAAAGACGTCCATCTGTGCTTAGCCATATAAATGTTCAGTTCCCACATTTTATTTTTTCTTTGCATCAAGCAAAAAAGCCACTACTGACTTTCCAGATGTTTGCCTGTCACTGTGAGTGGAGGGTGTCACCATGAGTGAAAGAGAAAACCTTGATGCAGTGCAAGTGGTACTTAGCATAACCAAAATATTGTTATCAGCACTATTGTAGGGAAGATCTCTTAGGAAGGCTTGGGCTGGTGAAATTTCACAAAACTAAATCACAGGAGCTTATCAGGGTTCTCATGGCCGGTGATAAAGTTGTTCCTGCTTCTAAGCCAGCAGTACCTCAGTCATACTGATAGTGTTTATTTATTTGTAATTGAAAGGAGTCAGTAACTCTTTGAATGGTCTCCTTACAGTGCCAAAGTTTCAGCACTGCCTTGGGAAGCAGAGGAGGACTTTACAGATTAATAAGGAAAGTCTTATGTCATTTAGACTTCTACTACATCAGTCAGATGGCTTTCCAGGCGTACAGGCATGGCAAGATTATCAATAGCAGATTGTTTTCAGCATATTTGAAGGGGGCAGACTGAATCAGACCTTTATTTTGTTTGCCAAATTAATACCTGGGATGTAATCCAACCTGATTAACAGGATGGCTCTGATTGGATCATGAAAGGGTAAGCAGACATTTGGAAAGCTTTTTTATAACCTGCTGGCTTTATTGCTTTCCCAGTAGCTTGAGAGCATGCAAGAATATGCTTCTGTCCACTAATGCAATTAATATCTCATTGATTCCAGTTTTTCTTTTTCTATTGCACTGGATCTCTTGCCAGGTAAAGCTTTCCTCTGTAGATTGCTTATTATAGCTGCCTGGATGTCTGATCAAAACTTTATAGTTTAGCTATTTCAGAGCAGACTTCTTCAACAGTGAGGCACAATGCCTTTCCTCTGATGAAGCCTATTATTATAAGGAGCACTTAGGATGAAATATTTATCCACGTTTGGACATTCAAATGTGTGTGCATGTTTGTGTTGTCTTTGAAACATAGTTGATGATTCTTACGTAAGAAGCAAGGGGTTATTGGATTTAGTTTTCTTTTTTTTCTTACTGTCTTTCAGTTTGATGTGTGACACAGACGCCATGGTTTATATATGTCACAGTTTTGCGCAGTTCAACTGAAAACTTAAGATCAGAAAGATCCAGGGATTCTGTCTTTTAAAATATGAAAATAAAGGGCATCCAGGTCTAGATTGGAAGGACTGGTATGCCAGAATGTCTCCCTATGGCATGCTTGCTGTGTAAGAACTTTCTAAAAACACTCAGTGGTTATTTATGAAAAATACAATATCACTATTGAAAGGAGATCATTGTTGTTCCTAGTCTGAAATGAATATTTCTGGTTTTTCCCCCTTCCTGACAGCAATGTACAAAATACAGTGGATTTGCCTTTTCTGGTTCATTTTCATACTATGCAAGTGGCAACCGTTTTGTTTTGAATTTAAAGTAATGCCATTTAAAACAACATAAAATTGTGATCTGTCTTTCTAAAGACTAAGGGACAGAGCAGGTTGTTTTTTTCACGTGACTTGTCTGAAATGCTGTAGGGTACATCCATTTCAGCAGATTTGTTTGACGTTCTTCTTTCACACAACTTTGCTTTGCTGTGGCATTTTCCTGAGCAAATAGATGGTTAGTGAATGACATACCACAACATCTGCACTAGCTGATGTCACACCAACTCATTAATTTATTTTCCTGAAAGGCATTCTTGGTGCCTTTACATCAGTTACAACACTATTATTACTATCTTCTAAACATACTGCCTTTGCAAACAAATTCTTATGTGATTTGGACCTATTGCTTGGCTTGTATTTTCTTCATCCTGCTTTCCTTATACATTTCTGATAAACAGATTCTAATATTTCTTTGGTTCGTAGTAATACCTTGAGTCAAGCTATGCCTTTAAGTTTGAGGAGATAGGTGTATCAAGAACACATTTTCTGGCTTTGCCAGTGGCTCTTTTGACCTCAGCAAGTGAATACTTTCACTCTTCCCTAGCAGTAAGGCATGTTTCTAGGTAGCTTAAGATATTTTGTTCTCTGTTTTGATACATTTTCACTGCAAAATGCTTAGTAAGTTTATACCAAACCAACACTGAGAGGAGATTTCTCGTTGCAATGTTTGAATAGTTTTGGAAAGTAGTAAAAAATTTGAAGAATTTTGGCTTTCTTGATTTAATACAGTCTGAAAAATATTTTCAAGAACTGTGACACACTGTTTATTAAATTGTAACAAATGTTCACTCTGTATTACACAGTCAAAGTACAGAAGCCAAGTTTAAAACATTTAGAATCAGTATAGCAGCAAATTTATGGGAATATTAGAATTCAATAGCATACATAAAAGTAACACTCCACTTTTTTTTCAACACAGCTTTATTTGTGTCAAAGTCACAATCTTCTTAAAAGTGTTTCTCTGCTTAAGGAATAAATTTCAGCTACATGAAGTTGTGTTTCATTGTTTCCAGTTGAGTGAAGTAGAAAGCCTTCTTTCCTTTTTTTCTTTCAAAAGTATAAGTAATTATCTGCCTTTAAGAATACTGTAGATTATATAATTCAAGTTTTGGGTGAACTGATGATAGAATGCTTTCAGTTTCTGAAGAGATTTAAATAAGTTCAGATGCTCTATGTTGTGTTTCTTATTAGGATAAATAATTAACTTCAGCATTAGTAGAGACATATTAATGACACAAGAGAATGAGATTACAATCTTATGTTTCAGGGTTGTTTTTCTTCCACTCAAGTTATCCTTCCAGGTGAAAGTATCTGAGGAGAGAAACTTCGGTGAATCAAAGGGCATCTATGAAGTGCACTGTGTGTGGTCAGGGCTTCGTTTTGAAGTTTATCAGGCATGTTACTTCTATGTATAACATCTAATTGTAGGAAGGAAGCTTTTATCAGTTTTGTGCCTCTGGAAGATCGTTGCATGAGAGATCAGTGGTTCTCTTTGGAAGTTGGGCATCCAAAGCTTGCTTTTTTGAGGGAGTACTTGAAAGTACCTTGGAAGAGCCTGAAAAAAATGCCTGCAAGTACCGTTTTACACACACTTGCAAACAGCAGGTACAACAAAAAAAGCCACTCAAAACTTCTGTCTTGCCTATTTCAGGAGGAAAACCAGAACAAAACAAAACAACCAACCAACCATAAAATCAAAACCCAATAACCACCACCAACAAATGAACAACCCCCTCTCCCCCAACCCCACCAAAATAACACAAGACACGATTACGTGGGGCTTTTAGCTATAGTTTTAATCAGTTGTTTTGAACATTCTGCTCTCTTGTTCTGCCTTTAGTTGAGAATAACGCTTCCACTTATGTATCCAGTGCTTCTCCACATACATCTGTACAGATTTTACTTACAAATCTCCCCACTGCCTTCTATTATAAATACAAAATTGCCTGCTGCTGAGGCTTGCTCTTCTTAGGTATGAGTGTTTTGCCGTGCCAAGATGATCTTGCTCCGAAAGCCAGGAGGTGGCAGTGCAGGCTAAAACAATGTGTTCAGGAAATCCTTTCTCCCTTATAAATGACATGGGTTTGGGGTTTTTTATTGCTCCCGCACACATACAGCTTACAATAACTCCTAAATTATTTTAAGTCTTGCTCATCTTCGACAAAAGCAATGATCCATTATTATACTGTCACTACAGCTCATTTCTAAGTTTGTCTTGCTTGTCTTATTTTAGATCTGATACAACTCCAAAATTACTTTTTTTTTCAGTACTGACTTTTAATTTGGTGAATTCTTGTTCCACTAACTCTATTTTTGTAAGCACTTTGTGGAATAAAATTATAAACTTTTTAAAAAATGGCTTCTCTCAAGCCATTCCTTCACTTGGACCTCCTTTTCTGCATTGCTGTTTATTGAATATAGTGGTAACTGAAACATTCCAACAGCCAGATCACTGTACTATGTGAAAATGCTAAGAATGGTAGCTTCATGTCTATAGGTTACATAAAATCTATATATGTCACAGCAGCTTCTCTTTCTGTCTGCATCAAACAAGAAGATTAAATTAAGGCATTAGAAAATGCACTTTACTTTTTAGGCTGGCACCTGGAAACTTTTTAAACACTACTTTTGTATACTTCATCCTTAAAATAAGAGTGCTTTTTGTGTAGAGCGAGCTCAATGAGACGGAAACCTCAATGCTTTCTTCTCAGTTTGACCTCCCTCCTCATTTTGAACCCAAACATTATTTTATTAAAAGGAGAGGATTAGGTCAGGAGTTACAAATCTTGTAAGGATTTCTTTTTTGTTTCTCTATTCAGTTTCAGTATGAGCACAGAGAAGATGTGGTAGCTGCACACAAAGTGAGCACATGAATGATGTAATACAAAATGAGCTTGAAGGATTCAGTGATAAGTAGGTGGGTTATTTTAGAGTGGTGCTTTTGAAAATAGAGTTTGTTTTATTTATTTTTGTTACAGTCATGACTGAAACTCTTCAGAAAAGCAGTTCTATTAATTTGTTGAAAACACAAATGAATATTAGTCTAAAAAGCAGTCCACCAGCCTATCCCCCAATGCATTGTATTTTGTTGAAATATGCTGTTATATGATGGATATGCTTAAGGATATTTATCTGGACAGTTTTATTACCTATAATACTGATTGGATTTTATTTCGTTTTTCTCACATTTGTGTGTTTGCCAAATAATTTGGGCTTTCATTAAACAGTTGCTGTTAACAATATTTTACTGGGGGAAAAAAAAAAAAAATTGTAAATGTGTCCTTAAGGAATAGGCTTCTGCAGTGGTTGACATTTGTATAAGGGTAGGTGAAGTAAGTAGTGGATTCTTTTACTATAAAACTCCTGGGATAAACCAGAGACCCACAACTATTAACTTGCCTTTTCTGGGCAGTCGATTAAAGTGACTTCTGTGGCCTGAAGGGCAGATCACAAGGCTTGGCTACTTAGGTGGTGATTTGCAGGGATATTGTGTAGTAGCAAGTGGGGAAGTTAACTGCTGTTTGTAGGAAAACTTTTTTTATAGGGTTTACAGCAAAGCAGTTGTGTAGATGCTAAATCAGAAATTGCACAGCCTATTCTAGATATTCCTACTGCCATTAATGAATTGCTGATCTGATAATGTATGCTGTCTCAGTGTATTTGATCTCTTACATTAAAGAGTACTAGAAAGTGTAAAATGCAGCACAAGAAATAGTTCTAAATTTCAGTTCAGTTGGCATTACTTACACTAAACTTTTAATTAGATTTTCCAAGTATGATGTTTAGATTAGGGAAAGGGAAATTCTGGCTGATAGGCACATCAATGGCAGGCAAATTGATTCTGTACACATCTGATGAGCAAATCCTTACAGAAATAGAAAGTTCTGAGTTGACCTGCTTTGAGCAGTGTTGTGTTAGCAGTAGTCTATATGTCTGTAAAGCCAGCTAGACCTAGCTGTAATGATTGTCTGGCTGCAGAGCTGATGAACACAAACGTTCCGTGGCTCTATCCTATGGAATCTATACCTTTGTGTAACAAAGCATGGAATTTGCAACTTCTGTAATGAAGTTTGCCTTGATTGTGGGCTTTTTTTCTTTTCTATTTTTTTTTATACTTCCTTTTCTTCCTTTTGCCTTTATTCTTTCCAGGGGATAATGTAGTGTTTTCAGTAACAGTCTTGTCATTTATTCACAGTTTCTTCCTCTTGCCTTTTTTATCTTTGTGCTTAATTACAAGAATGTGGTAAAAAGGAGTAAATTTAGTATGTGTCATCCCTTTTGTAACTGCACTTTGAGTACATCAGATGTTAATTTATGGTATTTTCTAATTATTCAGCGAACCGTTTAAGGTTTAATGAACTTGGAATCAACTGCCAATGTTGTTTAAATTGGGATTTAATGCATTAGAAATTCTGCTGTCTGGATGTTGTATTTCGAATGTGTCTCAGAGACTCATCTATATAGCTAGAAGTGGAGCTGTGTACACTGTGCAGTTATGATTTATAGTTTTTAACTAAATTATTCTTAATTGCATACTTATTTGTATAGCAAGTATTTGAGAGTCCTGGAAGAATTTTCACAATGAATAAATGTCATCTAGTGATATTAAATGTCTACCTGTCATGAAAGAGGGAAATTAAAATAAACAAGCTGATACATTCAGTGTTCTATGAGGGACTTTATCTTGCAGAAGGAAATGAAACTGTAACTTCCTAAACCTTATCTTCTAAGTTAATAGTTCATGCTAAGTACTAGTCTATGAAAAGACTTTCCTAAAGTATCTATCATTTAGATGTTTAAAAATGTTTTCGTGAAGGGGTTGTCTGGACAAGTATTGAAAGTGCTGAGGTGTGGACTGTGATTGTATTGATATGGAGACTTTAACACTGTGGTAGGAACTTTCTGTCCATCTTTAAGGTGATATAGTTTACCCAGAGCTTGAAGTCATATATATGACAACTGTTTATGCTGTACTGATTTATTTTACATATTAAAGATACCTGTGATATTTTTTTTAAATTAATTATTATTTTTTAATCTGTAGATACTGTAAAACTGAATATTATTTGCAGTATAAAGAGTGTTCTTGTGGGGGAGATGTCAAATGCCTTCAGTGTTCTGTAGAATATAGTGGATTTTAAATTCAGAATCCCATTTTTGTCCATGTTCTCCCAAGCATATTATTCCAGACAAACAGGGCTGACTTATCTTCAAGTGGAAGCACAGAGGGGAAAAAGGACTAAAGATGAGCATCTATGTTCAGATTGTTTCAAAGTATCCAATGACTTTTTTTAGTGTTCTGATCTTAGAATTTCCTCTAGTAGTCTATAAGGTCCCACAGAAAGCTGTCTGGTCTACTTAATGCTTTTTCATGATATTTTTAATCCCAAATAAACCAGCCTCATGGCAATTCTACTTGATAGGGAAGCTGTTGCTAATTGAAGGTAGTTGAAACTTGAGGCAGATACCAGAATCTTTTGGGAATGTTAGGAAAAGCCTTTCCCCTCAGTTTGCTTTAATATAACATAGTTAAGAAATCAGTTACAGTATTGGGCATAATCATTAAAGATTCTTGATTTTTGTTTCAATTGTAGTTGCAAAAATAATAGTGCAGTCTTCATGACTTTGGGACTGGCAATTGGACAAACACATTCCAATAATTTACTTTTCTTTTAAGGTGATCATGAACCCAGGTAGAGCCACACTTCTCTTAAAACTGTGGGGACTTTGTGGACACCTCATTCTGTTTTTTTTTTTCCCTGCATGAGAATTTGTAGCTGCTTAATGTGGAGAAGCATTAATCATCTCCTGATTTGATTGGCATAATTCATTCATATGTGCTAGCCCTGAAGGTCACCAGGTATTCATCTGTTACAAACACAGAGGAAAAAAATGTGTGGGACATTTCCAAGATGCTTTGAGCTCTTAAATCTTGCTTGTAATTTGTTTTTCTATGAAACATTCTTATGACTGACTTTCAGTTTTTGTATGACTGCATCATAGTCAGGGTTCTCCTTTTCGTGTAGTCTTTGTGCTGTGATGATAGGTGCAGTGAGAGGGCTGCATGTCGCCAAGCAAACTCTTCTCAACTCTGAAGCACTTTCATATTATAAAAAAGAAAAAGCAAAGCTCTGAACTGCTGAGCTTCAATGTTCTCTGAAAAATTTCGGTGTGAAGAATGTGATGCTCACAGGAGTTGGGTGAGGGAAAGAAATATATTTATGGTTAGTATTGGTATGCAGATTTTTTTAAAGGTGTGCATTGAGGCAAAGACTGAATTATATATATATGCATACATAGCCTTTAAAAATAAAGTTTAGTTAACGTTTTTCTCTGAAGTTTTCCTATGTCTGTGCTTTCACCCTCTCTGTTTGCTGAATTAATAATACATGCATAGTTCAGATAAGGCATGCAAATATACTGAAGTGCATGGAAGAAAGAAAACAATATTTTCATCCACAGTTTTTCCATGTATAATGCACCAAGTTAATCTGTGCTAAGTGTAATTTTACCAGTTAATTCAATTTAGAAAGCATCATATGGGAGATAAACAGAAAAGCTTAAGATTTTTTTTTTTGCTTAGCACTTTTTTTTTTATGCTTAATAGGAAAAATATTAATTCATTTTTTAGAACAAATGGAAAATACCTTCACAAGCTTATTTTGATAGATACTGCATATAGTTTTCATATCACTAAGTGTTGTAGATGCTGGAAATAAACACTAGGACTGAAATAAGAAGGGATAGAAATGTTTGGGTATTTTTTCTGTTAATAAAACATAAAATATGGGGAATGTTGTTTTCTAACAGTTCCCTATATAAACTACAGAGTCTAAAAATGCATTTAGTCTGTTGCTGATTGTAATACTGTACTAAATCAAAATGACTGCATACAAAAACTTTCATAAAGCCAGCTCAGTCTTTTTAAATGATGGTGTGGCAAACGAGATCTTTTATTCTTTTCCTCCCATGTTTTTCCTTGGGGTAATGAAAAATGTTGTGTAAACGTCAAAAACATTGTAAAGAATAAATCCTAGGGGTTGGTTAATGAAACCTTTCTGCCTAGTGGCAAGCAGCAGGCCCTCATCACTACAACAATTGGCACCAGGATGCTTTGAGCAGTAATATCTCAAGCACTGTGTACCACATTCCATCACTGATTCCTAATTTACTTAAAGTCTCCTAGGCACCTGGCTTAAGCCGGAACAAAAAGCAATGCAGCTGCTGTAGCATCTTCCCCACCACTACCACCATATTTTCAGCTGTCTTTATCATGGAGACTTGGTGTCTACTGTCCAAGTATTTGGAAGAAAAGAAACCAAAAACCAACCAAACAAAAAATTTGCATGAGTTCTGAATACTGTACTAGAGTTTAATTGGGCTATATTAAAAAACATATATGTGTTATTTGTTACCTGTTAAAGTGAGATTTTCCATTTGGTTCTATGATTTCAGACATGCAATCTGTGCTGTCAAGTTGCAGTGGTGTGCAGCTTACATTAATGGTATAAGAATAACAAATGGGAATCTAAACTGGAAAGTGAAAAGCTAAATGTGAAAGATCCCAAAACAACAGTTTCTAGTTCATGAAAATTATAGTTTCTGTTGTAGAATGAGAAGTATGTCCCTAATGAGGAAATAAAAGGTTCTCCAAGAGCCAAGTGGAATTGCTATCCACACACTGTCTCAAATCATATTTGGGTTTTTCAGGCACTACAGCTTGGCTAGTCACTAAGACAAAACAAACAACCCCAAAACCTGGACATCTGTTCCTCAGAACTTAAGACAGTGAAAGCAGTTGGATGACTTCTGATGACTTTAATGTCAACCTGTTTTCAGTCAGCTTACCTTTTTTGTTTTGTTACCAGTAACCAAATTAGAAGCAATGGTGTGGTGCATCAGCTGTTCCTCATTTTGCTAGATTCTGCCTCTTAAAGGTGCTTATACTGTTTCTAACTTTGTAAGAGTTATCTGGGTGTAGCTAAGTGTATGTGCTATTTCTTATTTTTTGGCATGTTAATATCAGTGATGAAAGCATTTTTAAGATCACAGAGTTATGTGAAACTTTAAGTAATTTCAATTGCTTCATAGACAATTTGGAGTTTAGCAGTGGTCTTAATATTGACATATTTTCTGTGAACAGTGGTGGTTGTTTTTGGTGAAGTGGCAAAAAGCCAGAGTGGTTGGAGAATAAAATATGATAAATGGAAATTCAAAGAATACATTTTAAAATAAGTCAATTTTGTAATTACAAGTTGGTGTAGCAGTAGATTTTCACAGCAGGGAGGACAGCAGGGAAAGCAAAGAGTGCTAATTTTATTTTAATTAAGCTTTTCTGTTAATTAGGATCAGAGGATTCTGCCACTAAATGGGAAAGGAGGAGCAATATGATGCTATAGACTTGCTCCATGCTTGACTCTGTCAAGTGGCATCCTTTTTAGTGTGGTTATTGTATGAAGTGTTTTCAAGTATTACTGAAGGAGCTGTTCACACTGAGAGTGAGACTACCAGTAATAAGAGATAGCTCACTTGATCTCTCTTCAGTCCTGTGACGTTTCAACAAGCTTGCAGGGCTGCCACCCTTCCTTCTTATAATGACATAGCAGGGCTGCTACCCTTCCCTCTTAGAATGACATAAAAAAATAGTAGACAGCAGCAGAGTCTTGTTTCAAGGGTAAAGTACACAGACTGTTTCTAATTTTAATCGTTAGAATTCTGTGCTGCATCTGCAGACATTATATGGGTTGTAATATAACATAAGTAGTGCCTTATGAGACAACAGTCACCATAGGTTGACGTGAAGATTTTCAGATCTGTGGTTGCTAGTGCTTCTTAAGTCATGGTTGGTAACTAAGCAGAGTTGTTTGCTTTGTGCAAATAAAGGGTTTCCTCTATGTATAGATTATTTTTAAAGCAAAATCTGGTTTTATATAGAAAAGAGCTTGTTTAGATAACTGGGATTTAGCTGTCACACATGAATGTGTGTAAATGTAAGCAGAAACATTTGAAGAGGATAGCGCCCCTGGTAATGTGACTTTTGAAAGCTGACTCCCTTGTTTCACTCCTCTAAACATCTCTGTTCCACAGAAGGACAAAATAAATTATTGGTCTCTGGGTTTGCAGTATGCCTGGGGTCTCCTGATCCATGCCCTGACAGGCTCACTTAAACTGATTGTGATTAGTAGTAAAGTCTATGTTTGTTTTTATAGAACTCCTGAAGAAATGTTATGTTCCAGAAAGTAGCCGTGGGCTTATTGTTCTCTTCTGAAATGTTCTTAACTGCCTTACCAAATACTTCAAATGATAAGAATAGTAAATCTATTATCTGATAATTACCTGCTGCAGTCTGACTATTCACTTGCATGCTGTGATTCTAGCTTTGCATTATATAACCTTAGTCTTTTGATAATATCACAGTTTTGAAGGGACTTTGCTTTCTTCTATTAGGTACATCATCAAAGAGCTATTGGAAGACATATTCTTGATCCATGTGATAATGGTGGTTCAGATTATGCCAGGGAGCAGCTAGGTTTCTTATCCCAAGCTGAGCCTGCAATTTTAGCATTCACAGTCATTTTGAATTGGAGTTGACTTGTAAACAGTGAACTTGGAAGAAGAGATGTCAGAACTCCAGATTCTGTAACCAGTGCTTAAAAACCTTGAACAAGGCAATGCTAGGGGTTCTTCATTAAGTTACTCTAAACCAATACTCATTTGAAACATGAAAACAGAGACTTACCTGGGGTATAGCTTTGTTAACAAGTAATTGATTAATCATTTGCAATGTGAGAGTATTTCAGAGGTTTCTAGGCTGCCTTCTACTCTAGGTACTTAGACTTTATACATGTAATTCTACATATCTTTCTCTCCCAGGTTATATCCCAGGAAATCAGAAGGGCTGCTTAATCTTTTGTTTTCATGAACAAAGTAAGGTAGTTGTGTTTTATGTGCCCCTATTCATGAATTCACTTCTTATTAGGGTAGTTTGTTCATAGGTTTTAGTTGGTGTATAAGGGTATCATCACATCAGATAATTCTGCACAGATAATTCATTCCCATGATTTAGGATGTTCTTAATTGCTTTACCGAAGGGAGATTGAGCACCTTTTAACCAAACAGCTGAACGATTTGCTATGACAATTCTGCCACTGTGCATTCACTTAATTTCCAATTAATCAAACATTCAATAAATCATTAGTATAATTACACCTGCTCAATTATTCCTACCCCAGCACATTAGCTATGCTCAAGCAGGCTCTTTTACCAGCTGTGTGAATGGATTCATTTGTCTGACCCAGTTGGTTGCACGTCCTTGCTTCTTATGAGCCTTGAGAAATGATAGGGCAGAAATTTTAATTATTTATAATACCACAAATTCCTTTGATTCTCTGTTCATCCTTCTCACTTGGATGCTCCTATAGCAGCTTAAAACAAACACCAGTGGAATAGCGACTGGTTAATTTCTGAAGATTTTTAAATCATTTTTATTCCCCTACTGTGCCTCTTTTCTAATTACACTCTCTCCCCAGGTGCACAACAATTCCCTCAGCACCACACAGCTCCAGCACAGGTTATTAAATAGCGCAGCCCGTCTCATGTACATGAAATGACAGGATCCTAAAGGTGCTTCAGTGAAAGCCAGGAAATGGGTTCAAAAAACTGCCATTTTTAGGACCTGGATTTTAAAAGATTGCACAAATAGAAATCCACTGACATGGCTTCAGAATACCACTGTAATTATTTTAGCATCTGAGTAAGAAATTTAAGGCAACTCTCCCAGGTACTGAAGAATTTAGCTGTGAAGTACCTGTGGCAGGCAGGTATGTGTTGGTATCTGCTTCCCCTCATACAAATGAGGAGTCTGAAACTGGGTGAATTGCCATAGGAGCTACAGCAGGCTCATGGTACAATTGGGTTTATTCAGTATTTGTAGCTACTGATTCCTAGTCTCTTGTTGTAAGCTTTAAATCATACTTAATGTGTATCTTTGTTGTTAGCCTCAAAGTAAACAAACTAGGATCTGCAATCTCAGGCTCTGTAATATTTTAAATATGAAGCTTTTTATGTCAGTGTAGACACATTTTAAATCTTGCAGTGTGGGTTCTGTTGCTTCAAAAATAGATTTACTGGTTACAACTTGCCTGTATTTTGTCTTTGAGTTAGGAATTGGAGGAGATTCGTAATACTTTAATCCCTTAATACAAATAGGTAAGATTGTTTTAAATTAACTGAAGGTGTCACAATCTACCCAGACAGTAAAATAGGTTAGCTGTCCCTTGGCAACCCATTTCCTATTCTGTTTATTCTTCACTTTCTTTTTATCGAATATGTTTTGTGTAGCATTAAGGAGAAGTTCTTTAACCTAAAGGGAAAAGGCATCAAAGAATCTATTTGAAGGAAGAAAGAAAAAAAAAAGTGTGTGTAGGAGATTAGCGAAAGAGACACTAATTGGACATTATTTTAATTACTTAAACATTTGTCAAGTTTCTTTCTTATCTGTTAAAAAATTACTGGTAAAGTGCATTGACATATAGGTTCTGTAACCATTCCAGTCTGTTAGAGCACTAAGTGGGAATGCATCTTCTCTACTTCAATGTTTCTTGGCTCCCCACTGCACAGGGTCTTACAGCTGTTGCTGTTCTTATTGTTTTCTATACACTAAGATTTATTTATCAATTTAGTTACATTTGTTTCTGGATGTTTTATCTATTGTTTTGGAATAGCTTTCCTAATTGTTTATTTCTGATAGTGACTTAGCATATGATCTATGTATAGAATCTTATTGTACCTGCTTGACTGTAGTAGAATATAATCCAGAAATCTTGTAATAAAATGTAGTTTGAGCATTCTGTGGAATGTATGGGATCCTGACTAAGTTTTAATGGCTTGGGTTTTTCAATGTTGGGGTTTTGGGTTTGTTCATTTTGGGTTTTTTCCCTTGCATTTTTGGAGTAGTGCAGTTCAGTGACATCACCAGGTACACTTCCTTGCCTTTACAAATAGAAGATTCTTTTGCTTTGGTACTGAAAACTTTGAATCAAAAATATAATCTCAAAATTTCACTTCAGCCATACATATTTCGCAGTCAGTCATCACATTTACTTTTACAGTGTTCACCCTCTGAAGCTGACAATACTCTTTGTCTAGCCATTTTATTTTAGTTCTCATCCTAATCTTTTTCACACCTTTAACATGCCTTCCCAAGTCTGAACTCATTTAGTTTTACTTGAAGTTCTATATAAATAATTTATTGCCTTGAAATATAACAGCTCAGGAAATTAATAATAATAAACAACAGTGCAGCTTTTAGTTGCCTAGGGAGAGGGTCATAGTCTGAACTGAATCCTACTCACCAGTTGAAATGTAAAGATAAAACTCCACTTGCTCATCAAGAGTCCCCTTTAAGATTTCCCTTTGTTTCTTTTCTGGCTTTATGAAGTAGAGTGGAACATATAGGGGGGGAGGGGTTGGATGTGAATTTTTTTCAGAGTCTTCATTGATTTAGTTAAAAAATATAACTTTTAAAAAAAATGTAATTGCCAATTTTTTTGAGCAACACAGTGTAACAGGCCTTCTCCTCCAAAATGTGTCCTGTCATCACAATTCTGTCAGCTCAATTCTTGCTTCCCAGTTTCAGAAATAACTTAATCAACTCTTGATATGTACATGCTAAAAGTATTATCTTTGCGCCTTGTTTAAAACACAATATCTATTACGCACAAACTTGAATTTAAAAGAACTTTGGCACCCTGGCTTGGCTGCCACAGGTGTGGAAAGTTGGCTTAGGAAGGGCTCCTTTGTCTGTGCAATGACCTTCCTCTGGCACCTCACCGTTGTCAGATAGAGCATATCTGTGATTGGTAGATATTGAAGATGTAGTGGTCACTGCATCTCCTCACAGCTCTAAGGTAGTGCAGTCTGAGGACACAGAAGCAGAATAAGAAAGAGAAAGATGGGGTGATTGGTCCAAAACCTCACTGTAAACCTCTGGCAAATCCTGTAATTGCCCTCTACATTATCCTGACCTTTGATCAGAAATATCTCTTATTTTCTGTCACAGAGGACACACTGCATTAGGTTGATTTCATTGTTACCTATGCAGACATCTCCACAATTCAGTTTTTGCTCCGCTTCCATTCTATCTGGTGTGAACTAGATTTATAGTACAAAATAAACATTAGAAAAAAGATAACAGGCAAGAATGCAGTCAGCAGTTGAAGTGAAGACAAGGAAAACTGAAAAGTGGAAATACTCCTGAAACAAGGCTAGATAGAAAGAAATAGAGAAAGATAATAGAAAGAAAGAGAGAGAAAGAAGGAAGGAAATAGAAGTAGATTATGGAAATTCATATTTAGAAGAAGACTTATCACTTGAACTCTACAGCAACATTTGTCAGCATCATCTCGATGATTGCAAATCAGTGTCTGTCATCCCAAACTGGATTTGAACTAGCAGATCATTTTCCCACTCTTCATTATGCAGAAAAATTGAATCACTGTTGTTAGGATTTTCTAACAGTAGTTAGAAGCATGCAGCTTGCAGGTACACAGCTAAACCATGCCCCTGCATAGACAAATCTATTTAATGCTGTCTGTAATGTAAGATTTATTTCAAATGAATTGTCAGTCTTACTTTTTATGGACAGTTTCAACAGGTAGAACAAAACCACAGTATAAGCAGGCAGATGATGGGAGAATCAAAGGGGATTTAAAGTGCCTTTTTGTGTACCTGGTCCTCCCTCTGTAACTGCCCAGTGATAGCTGGTGGCAGGTACCTTGTGCCTATAAAGACTTTCAAGCAGAAGGGCAGTATTATGCATTTTGTAAAAGATGGAGGAAAAGTATGAACATACAAGAACTCCATTTGCATAGTCTGAAGAAGTTGCTAGGGCTGCTATTTGTACTGTGTTTCTCCCATCTCTTGATTTTGTTGTCTTTAATAATTACGTTTTTGTTGTTTTACTTCACATCAGATTCTGTTATCGAATTCTGTTTCCCTGGAGGTGTTCAAGAAAAGACTGGGTGGGGCACTTAGTGCCATGATCTAGTTGATTGGATAGGGCTGGGTGATAAGTTGATTCTATGATTCTATAATTATTATGATTTTGCAGTATGAAAAGTCCTTTTTTAAAAAAATTGTTTTTGAACTTGTATTATGTTTAGTATTCTAACTAAACATTCTTTCTACAGCTGAAAAAAAAGTCTGTGTAACACCTTTCAAAGCACATTCTTTTTGATCATAAAAATGGGCCAAATTACTACCTCTGATATAATTTATACTGTGTAGATGATAGTCTGAGAGATCAGTAGAGTTTTTTTGAGGACAATCTACATATCAGATATATTATCAGTAAAGAATGTTCTATGAGGTACTTAGAAGACCTCCTTATTTCATATTAACAGTTGATTAAACTTAATAATACAGTGAGCATTGTATCAAAGCAGATAAATGTAAAGTGCTTTGCCTTTTGAAGCCTGAAGCAGTTTCTGTGATGATAACTTTAGAGGCTTATACATCTTTTTATGTGGTTTTTTTTTTAGATTAATAAAATGTTTATTATTTTTTATACTGTGTTTGGATAGTCTACAATTACATGAGTTTTATGAGCAATCTAAATTAAAGGCCATAGTCGTCATTACAGAGTGAATTATTTGGCCAGGGTTTCATTTGTGCATTGTTTTTGTGTGTCCAGATGGGTGGTTTGGTTTACTATATTCATCAGCATGGAATCTCAAAGCATTCTAACATCTGTGTGAGGCTTGAGCACACATGTTTGATTATTTCCAAACTGCAATGAACAGCCTAGGTTTTTTTTTTTTTCTCTGAGAAAGAGATTATCATCTTTTTGTACTCCATCTATAGAGGAAGCTGTAGCTTCCCTTAGCACAGGATGGATAGGAATCCACTGATTGCATAGCAGAGTGTGAGAAGCAACTGCACATTCTTATGGTTTAAAACTGTCACTTCAGAGGAGGGTTTGAAAAAGCACAGATGTAGGTTATAGGACAAGTTCTTCAGAATTTTATCTGCAACCATGAAGTTAATTTCCATCCAAAAGGGCAACATGCTGTGCGCTGCTTCTACAACTGTACCTAAAAGACTCGATGAGCAAAATTTAATAGGATTTTGAACAAGATAACAAACTGTCACTTTGTGATGCTCCAGAATGGAACATGAAAGATCTCTAACTTACAAAAAAATTGGGGTTTCCTTGCACACTCTATAAATCAGTGGCAATAAATACCAAACAGTTGCAGAAAACGCCCAGATTTGGTGTTGGCAGAAGAGATGCTTGTGCCAAACCAGTCTGGAACTTAGAGAAGCGTATCTCACCCTCGTAGAAGTACACCCCTAGCACTGACATGGTCAGGTACCAACTTAGCAAGGTGAAGTTGTAAGCCACTTACGTTGTACAAGCTACTCCTGCCTTGACACTGCCTTTCTTTAAAAAGATTCTTTCCTCCCCAGTCCCTTCACCTCAGTCAGTCTGGCAGCCATAGACATTGTTCTTGTGAACATTTTTCTTTCAGTATGGTCATTTCACAGACCCTTTTCAATTCTTACTCTTGATTTCTGCCAAGAAATGTTGATTTTTATGCAAATGTTGGTTAAATGTTGTTTGTCAATACAGTCATATCAATCATTTATACTTAAAAAGTCTTTTTTTATTAGTATTTGCTCTTGTAACCTATTCCTTTCCTGTTTGTTTTATGTTTTGGGGGGTGGTTGTTATTGTTGCTTTGTTTTGTTGCTGTTGGCTTTTATTGCAAGTTACATTTTGCCTGGCCTATCTTTAACTTTCAAATGAAGTAATGTGTGGTTTTTTGTTGGCAGGATCAGTTGGCATTTTTTTTTTGTTTTCATGGGTAATCAGTGTTTTTTGAAAATCTTGAAAAATAAGAGGCCATCCTCAACCCCTGCTGAACAAAACAGAATCACAGAAACATTCTCTTTGGAAAAGAGCCCCAGGATCACTGCATCCAGCTGTTATCCCTACTCTACAAAGTTCACCCTTTAACCATATTCTCAAGTATCGCACCCAAAAGACTTTCAAAAACACATCTAGGGTTGGTGACACAACCGCCTCCCTGGGCAGCCCATTCCATTGCCTGACCACTCTTTCTGTGAAAAGATATGTCCTTAGGTCCGGTCTAAACCTACCCAATCAGAGCTTGAGGCCGTTCTCTCTTGTTCTGTCACTATTTACCTGTGAGAAGAGACCAGCAGCAGCCTCTCTGCAGTGTCCTTTCAGGTAGCTGTAGACACCGGTGAGGTGTCCCCTCAGCTTCCTCGTCTCCGAACTAATCAGCCCCAGCTCTCTCAGTCACCCTTAATAAGATTAATTCTCCAGACCTTTCCCCAGCTTTGTGATCTCCCCTGCACTCACTGCAGCACCTCCACATCTTTCTTGTAATGAGGTGCTGCAAACTGAACTCCGTACTTGAAGTGTGGCTTCACCAGAGCTGAGTACAAGGGGACAAACAAAAACTCCCAAACACCAAACTTAAAAACAAACCCAAAACTAAACAAAACAAAACAACAAAACCCTGGAAAACCCATGAACAAACAAGCTGAAGACAAAACACACCAACACAAGCTTAAGATCACTCAGTCACCCTTATGCTTTTAAAACAGGAACCTTTCCCTTTGGCAGTTAAGACAGGAATCTCTGATGAAGGTAAATGTCCTGCTTTCTAAGACTCCACGTACATTTTTGTTTCCAATTAGAGCATCACATTGTGTTTTCCTTGTATTTACAAAGCTATTATCCATTTTGCTATATAGCAGATACAGTTAAGGGCTACTCGAAGGAAATAAACAGGTTCTTAGCCTCCTGTGTTGAACCTGATGGCTTTTAACTTCCAGCACTCATCCATAGTCATCACCCATTCTAATTGCTTTGTATATGGATGTTGTCTCAGTATTAACTAATGAAAGACCATCATGTGGACTAGTCTGTGACGAGCTTAGAGAAAGCATAGCTTTGTTTTACCAGTCCAGGAGAGGGCAGTAAATTTCTTTTTATTGTTATCAGAAGCAAGTCCAACATCCTCTTCACCAGGAGAGGCTGTGCTCTTAAAAATTGGTTTTGCTATGTTTTGGGTTTGTTTTTTTTTTTTAACTAAGAAACCACCATCTTTACTCGATTCTACACTTTCATTGGTTTTAACTATCCTTTCCTGACAGTCTTCTTTAAAAATTAAAAATTAGGAGAGCTTTCAAAATCAGTTATTTATATCTTTGAGCTTCAGTATATTCAGAATAGGTAGGCATTTTAATATTAAAATTTCACATATAATTGATCCCATTCTTTTATCAGTTTTGTTGAAAATATAATTATTTTTTTCCAAAGAGCACTGACAAAATGGAGCAGACTTTTCCATCTGCACTTAATTGATCATGTTTTCTTTTCACTTCTAGCCCAAATACTCATATGCATATGGGTACAGAGGAATCAAGGTGCTGTTGAATACATACTCAGTGTATTACAGTGAAGTTCAGCTGAATAGGAAGTAAGAAATATCATTTATATGAGTATGCTTTTGGGTTTTTTGACAGTTTTTACTGAGAAGAAAGCTGGACAGTCATGGTAAAAGAACAGTGAACATACAGTCAGTTTATTCTCTTGAGTTTTGTTTTTGATGTTAGGCAGTCTCTAGCAGGAAATTTCAGGTACAGTCAAAGTGGCCATGTGATTCCGCACAACCTACTTGAAAGTAATAGAATCATAGAATTGTCATGGCTGGAAGAGACTTCAGAGATCATCTAGTTGCAACCCCCCTGCCATAGGTAGGGACACCTCACAGATTGCTCAGAGCCACATCTGACCTAGCCTTAAAAACCTCCAGGATTGGGCTTCTACCACATCCCTGGACAGCCTGTTCCAATGTTTCACCACCTTCATGGTAAAGAACTTCTTCCTAACATCCAATCTGAATCTACTCACTTTTAGTTTTGCTCCGTTCACCCTAGTCCTATTACTATGTGACATCCTAAAAAGTCCCTCACTAGCTTTCTTGTAGGTCCCCTTTGGATATTGGAAGGCCACAATAAGGTGTCCTTATTCTCCAGACTGAACAGCCCCAGATCTCTCCACAGGAGAGGTGCTCCAGCCCTCTGATCATCCTGATGGCCCTTCTCTGGATATGTCCATATCTTTCTTGTAACAGGGGCTCCAGAACTGGATGCAGTACTTCACTGTTCATAACTGCTGCTCTCAAGAAGCTTGTAGTAAAAAAAAATCCCACAAAACATAAGAATGGTAAAAATCACAGTGACTCCGAAAAAATAATCACAGAAAGACTGGGAATCATACATTTTGGTTTCATCTTGCTCAGTTGGTATCTTTTTAAGATGTTGCTGCTGTTGTCATTATTTTTAGAAATACTATTGTAGGCATACATGGCTCAGAAATCAGCTAGGAGCTCTGTAAAACCCTGGCTAGGGTGTTCTGTTACACCTAAGCAACTGAAGTGTTCCTTTCAATGCTATCATAGTGAATAATTTGTGTCATTAGTGGGATGTTGTTTAGCATACTCTGGGAACACAAAACAGCCTTACATCTGGCACAGAAAGTGTCCCACAGAAATATTTGCTGTTTATTTGGTGGATGAGTCTGTTGAAATGTTTTCCAAGACAACTTTTTTTTCCCTTTTTTTTTTTTTTTTTTTCCTTTAAAGCCTTGTAATTTCTCTGTTTAAAATGTGTGCAGTTGCTGGTTCATGATCCATGATGCACCACAAACAGTAATGATTTATTGCTTCTCAAGGACAAACTACTGCTGCAAAATTTGTAAAGTGCTGTTTGCATTTCAATGCCCTTATTTATTGGGTTTACTACTACTATCATTATTGTACTCTATAATGATTATTTTGTGAAAAAAAAATACCAGAAATATGTTGTGTAAAAGCCATTTTTTGAGCTAAGAGGATGGAGATGGGGGTGGGGGGGGAATATTTCGTATGTAAGTGTCTCTGAAATAAATTCTAGCCTAGAAATATAGAATGAGAGTGGGCTGGAATAACGTGGGAGAAACTTGGTAACCAAGTGACTTGAATTAATAAATGCACTATAGATTTTTGACTAAGTGACAACTATATTGAATACAATAGCTCTGTGTTGAGCTAAAACTCTCAGACCAAAGTTATCAAAACTGGTTTCCAGAATGTGAGTCAGCCATGATTGCTGATGGGAATCGATAGAAATTGCTTATGCTTCACAGCTATTAAAAATAGATTGCTTGTAGATATTTTAACATTTCCCAACAGATTTTAGCAGTTTGGCCCAATATGTGATGAGCCTTATGTAATAGCATTCATTGATGAAAAGCAACACAGAATTGTATGCAAAAATAGGACTGTTCTGCAGTGAGGTGTTTTGCCTTTACACAATGTGAGACTTTAGTGACATTCACCTTCCTCTCCTTTTTTGACCTTAACTTAGGAAAAAACAAGTTATATAATATTTAATATATTATATAGAATATGTATTTAGTGTACATTACATTATATATATGTATATATCTTAATTTGCTTCTGTCAAATAGAAAGAAGAACTCTGGAGTTTCAGAGATGTGTTTTAGCTGCCTACTTATAGTTATCTCACGTGTAAGATGAGGTTGTCTTGAGAGGTACTCCAGTGCAGTAGTCTAAGCTGAGGGGAGACCTCATCGCTGTCTATGGCTACCTAAAAGGATATTGTGGAGAGGTTGATGCTGGTGTCTTGTCAGATGCAATTATTGACAGAAAAAGAGGGAAGGACCTCAAGCTGCAACTGTGTAGATCTGGACTGGACACTAGGGAAACAAAATTCACAGCAAGAGTGGTCAGGCATTGGAATGGGCTGTCCAGGGAGATGGTGGAGTCACTGACTCTGGATCATGTGTTTAAAAGCCATTTGGATTTGGTGCTCAGGGATATGGTTTAGGATGAACCTTGTAAAGTAGGGATACTGGTTGTACTTGGTGATCCTGAGGGTCTTTCCAACCCAAATATTTCTGTGGTTCTGTGATTCTGTGACCAGTGAAGAGCCCTTGATTACTCTATGCTTGTACTTTCCAATGTAATAAATATTCACCTCTGCAGAAGAACAGACTGCTCTGATGTCTCTCTTTTGCTGTTCATAAATATTTAGCGTGCCCTAAGAGTTACCTGAGCAAAATTAAGGGACAACAGCAATTTTGAGAGCCATTACTTGATCAGTGTTCCACAGCTAGAGAAAGTTGGTCAAATAATTCAGCTGTAAAGGATTGTATGCTGCTTCTCTTGCTCAGATGACCATCAGCAACAGCCAACATGGTACTCATCAGGGAGATAACGTCAAGGTGAGCTAGAACATTTTTTTACTGTGTTCCATCATAGTTTGGAGGAGAAGACAGGACCATCCTACCTCGACTTGTTGCTAGCTGGAATCCTGAGTGAGGGATTGAATGGTTTGTTTATGCCACCTTGTCTTTAACTGCCCTAAACTGACAAGAAAAATGAATGAAGTTGGGCTACATGTATTACAGATTTTATAGCTTCACCATTCCCTGTGCGTTTTCTGTACTCGTTAGAAATGTTGTATCCTTAAGTAGCAACAGTACTGAAGCTATTTTTAAGTCACTATGGAGATTTGTTACATACCAATATTATGCATTTTTCATTAATTTAATCTTTTCAGGTTTTTTAAAAATTCTTTTTCTGTGCTGAACTGATACTTGACCTGAATCGTTTCCTACTACATTTTGTATGTGGAATTGCTAGTACTGTGTTACTACCTTTGAGTGGAGGTACATGATAGTACTGGAATCTAAATCACATTCATCAGAATGTGGAAAATTCAGTAATCAGGGTAGGAAAATGAGTTTAAGCACAAACTCAGCAAAGATGAACCTCAGTTAATTTTTCTTTTATTATAGCTTCGTGTTAAAAAAAAATGAAGATACTGTTTTCTGAAACAGTGATACATAGCAAATAGCCTGTTATTTTCAAAACAATACCAAATTATTCAGTATTTTAAAAGGCAGCTTTTAGGTGCTTCTGTCTTTATAAGCTTCCTAAATATAGGTAATGTCTAATATCGATTCTGAATAATTTAAATGGCAATAAAATTGGGTTTTCATGACAGTCAATCAGAGACATCTTATATTTAATGTTCATTTAAAGAAACATAGTGCCTTCTTACCTTCTGAATTTCAAAGCCATTAAAGTAATTGCAGGTCATTAAGCTAAATTTCTTTGAATAATAAGGACAGTTAATCTAATTCATACACCATTCAAACCAATGGAGAGGGAAGATTGGAATGCCAGGCATGGATTTTCAAGAGATTCAGCAGATGGATATTAAAATGTGCTTACCAGCATTTCTGCAGAAACAAATACCTCACATTCCAAATTGTTGGAACTTGAAATTGTATTCTTCTTTGTATTTTTAAAATTAATACTCTTCAGAAGAGAGAAGGCTTAAGAGGATTATTTTCTTTCCTTTGAAGTAACCAAATCTTACTTGTAAAAATCTTTATTGTGCACTACAATGCATTTTACCAGAACTTTGTGGGCCTATTAACTGTGATATAAGTATTCTGATATAATATCATGTACTTTCCAAGTGTTAGGATTTAATGTGAAGGAAGTCTGAATGAAAATGTATTGAAGTATCTAGGTCTTGTCAGGAGAATGGACACATGTAATCTCTTAGCACTATTGATAGCTTATTTGGAAGTTGGAAACTAAGGTTGGACCCCCAGAATCTGAGTAAGACATGAAACGATGTGTCAGTGATGCAGAAGACTTAAGGTACATTAGTTTTCAAATGAGCAGTGTGTCTGTGTCAGTCTCTGCCCGTCTCCTGAGCGCTCTCTTTCTCATCCCCAGCACGATGCAAGGAAAGAGCAAAAAATATTGTCCCTCTTTTACTGAGCCATTCATTAGTGAGCATTAACTAAGAATTTTGAATCTTGGTTAGTTGGTACCCTGATGTGCTTTAAGGACAATATTTTTGACCTCTGTTCTTTGAGGCATGCTAAATGAGTGCAATCCATATGTTGAACAAGAGAAAAATAAATGCTCCAGAAGGCAAAAATGATAGCATGGGCCTTATTCATGCAAATTCATGCACGGGTCTGCCAGCAGGCCTGATCTGGAATGAGGATAGCCTGTACTTTAAATGAAGAAGAAAATTCTAGCAGTTTCAGTCTTAACAAGAAAATGAATGCTGTTTGCAGTTTAGTCATTAGGGTGGCCAGTTCCTGCTGCATCTCACACTCTCTTGGAGCTGCACGGTAGCCTTGGCTACTCTTGTTACGTGAAGGGACTAAGAATTGTCTTGAGTCTCACTGCTGCTTTGTCTCTCTTTTCTCTCTCAATACACTAAGTTGCTGTCTTTGTAACCAGTAGATGTCTTAGATCTGCCTACACCTTTGCAGCAGTGTTTCATAATTGGGGAGTTACACCAAAAATGGAAATGACATCAAACACTCCAATATATGCTGCTTTAAGCAAGTCTAAATTTTCATAACAATAGACTATAATAAAATTAAAATTTTATGTTCTGCAAGGAAAGCCATAAAGCAGCTGTATTATTTTTATTCTTAGTAGGAATTATAATGTATATTTTTTTTTAAAAGCGCTCCCACAGTGATTTAAAAAAAAAATCATTTAAAAAATGCATCTTTTCATATGCTAGGCTCAAGGATAGGGAACATTTTAACTTATGTGCTGCTCAGGCCTGTCTCCACTCCATGAAGTTCATGAAGGTTGTTCTCAATGGGAGATTTTTAGACAAGATGACTGATAATTCAAACTGCACTGTGGCTTGATGCTATTGGTGTATATATANAGTCTTGAACTTCTGTTCAAATTGTTCAGACCTGGAGATCTGAGGACTGAAATTTCCTGTAGGATTTATCTTGTTTCTTAAACTAAGCTAACTTAAGATAATTTGCTAACTGATTAAATTACTACATTAGGTAACTGTAGCAAAATCATTGGGAATTATTTTTCAATCCATGCAAGCTTTACAGCACTGATTGGAGTGGAACTGGCTATTTTTATATTGTGTTAAATGAGCTTCAAACTGGTTTTTGGTTGGGTTTTGATTATAATTCAGTAAGGACTAGTTTGCATTGAGTTTATTTTTAAAGAAATATTGAGAGAGAATTCTTTGTAGAGTGTTTTGAAGCTGCTATAGTGTCTTTAGAATATATTTTTTAAAAATTCTAATACTGTTATTAAGTTTTAATATTTGTGTTGTAAGATTACCTTTACTGATGTAGTGTCTGGATTACTCTCAAATGCATCGTACAGCTGAACTCTGCTTAACTTCCTTTATTTGAGTGCTAAAATAAGGCATGCTATTTTCTCCTAATCTATGACTTGTCAATCAGAGTAATTTTTATTGCTGCAGTTTTGAAGACCCCAAATCTTCTTCCTTTACAAAGATACAGTTGAAGAAAACTCACAAGAGGGGTGGAGCCCAGCCCTCTTCAGGCCACAATACAAGAACTTTGAGCTAGCTGCATCTAGGCTTGATGAGGAAAATAGAGAAACTGCTCCCTGCAGTTAAGTAATGGATGCATTTATTACCATGTTATCTACATGCAGGTGTCCAGCTAGTGATGTTCCCTTGAAAATGGTGATGATAAGCTACACTTAAGCATTATGCATTTTAGTTATGCATTTTGAATTCTTAGGGGTTTATTCCGCTTCTCTTACCTTGTTCAGAGCTAATGAACATTTCTTTCAACTGAGTTACCTCACTGACCCGTTCCTTCTCATGCTAACTTCAAAATGATGTTAACTTTTCAAAATCCTCTTAAATTTCCCCTGGTTTCAATGACGAGTTGCCTCCAAGTTTCATTTAAAAAAAAAAAACAAGAAAAGAATTGCATTTCATTGCGCTCTAAGTATAACCTATTCAATCTGCATATTTCTTGCAGGCTATGCTGGCTTATTTCCACTGTAATACATTAGAATGGAAAACTATTAGAAATATTGATTTATCATTTATAATACCAAAGTGATATATTGAAATGAAATTTGGATGCTGTCCAGCCCTCAGATAACATTGGCATTATTGGGGAAAACGGGATGATCTCATCCTGATTAATATGCTAGCTCCATGTGGAAAGCACAAAGAAATTATACCTGAGAGTTGGTCAGAAATAGGAGTTCAATATTGAAGACTGATGAGGTTTAGAATTGTTAAAATATGCCACATTAAATATTTAGTGCTCCATATATGTAGAAATAATCACTTTGCTTTCTCTCCCCTCTGTCTGTTGCCCGGTTTTGGTTTTGTTGGTTTTTTTTTTCCTTCCTTCCCTTTCTCTGACTCAACATCATCTTGGTATGCACCTGTTTACATACCATGAGCATTAGCCTGTGGCAGATGTGGGTGCAGAGATACACAGTCTGTGTTAAGTATAATTTACATCCCACAGTGCAGTTGGTTATCACAAATTTTGTTCTAATCACATAAATTTGAAATCAAGGGAATTCCAGACGTTTTTTCTTAACCTTAAGGTTTTGTTCCTAAACTAAATCTGTAGTCCTCCTCTTCTGCATTTCAGCACATTTACATTCAAGCACCTTTTGTGATGTGGAGACCCCAGAAAACAGAAGTGTGTGTCAGGTAGGTAGGGTGGTATCTGTATGCATTGATTTAAGTCTTTATTCATCTACTTGACTTTTTTATCTTTCCCCTTTTACCAATGAATCTAGCAGCCTTGGAACTACTAGACTTATTTCCATATTGGCAGGGCTGGTTTTGGGGTTTTTTTTTTGTTTGTTTTTTTGGGGGGTTTTTGTGTGTGTGTGTGTGTGTGTGTTTTTGTGGTTTTTTGTATGCTCTGTCTTCTTGTCTATGAGTCTTCCTTCTCTTTGTTTTGTGTGTGCATAGAAGTTAATGGAGGGAAGCTGCCTGTCTTCAGATTTATGCAGAACTGAGAGTGAGTGAATGCTGCCATCACTGGAGTTGCCATCTATTTTGCATTGATTGAGCTTCCTGGGCTTGAGGGATTTTAGAAGGGCTGGGTTTTTATGGTTGATATGTTTTTGGTCATTTGTCATAAAATCATTCCAACTGAGCTGTTTACTGGTCTGAATATTTAATTACTACAGTAACAGAAAATGGCATAAGTTTATCTTTTACCAAATAATCATGTGGAAAAGGACAATAGTTGGTGGTTCTGATTTATTTTTGTGAGGATATTAGCTATTAATAGATATGTTATTATTTGAATGACTACCACTGTTCAGGTTTCATTGTTTGATTTTTAAAAAATATTATTTAGGATAGTCCTAATTTCATGATTCTAGTATGTATTTCAAAATTGGATTGATTTCCTTTTATTTTCAACGGTCATCTGCACACAGGATGCTATCTGATATCAATAACAAAACCTTTCATACTAAAACCCTAACCCTAAGCTTTTAAAATGTTTTAACAATTGTTTTATGTCTTTGAAAAATATATAAACATCCTGAAATAAGTCTTTATAATCAAAAGAAAACAATTTAAAATCTTCATACAGTTGTAACTGTAGTACTTTGCCTTTTGTTAAATACTTAATAATAGAATAATTTTAATCTTAGAATGTCTCAGGTTAGAAAGGACCTTAGAGATTATCTACTCCAACCTTCCCACCGTGGGCAGGGATGCTTATCAACTAGACTCAGCTGCTCAAGGGCTCATCCAGCCTAGTCTTGAACACCCCCAGGGAGGAGGCATCCACCAATTCCTTGGGCAACCTATTCCAGAGTCTCACCACCCTCATACTCAAGAGCTCCTTCCTAAGGTCCAGTGTAACCCTGCTCTCCTTCAGCTTCAAACCATTCCCTCTTGTCCTGTTCCTAGATACCCATATGAAAATCTTTCTATAGCCTTCCTGTAGAATCCCTTCAGGTACTGGACAACCATGCTAAAATGCCCCTTGAGTCTTACCCAGGCTGAACATCTCCAGTTCCCTCAGCCAATCATAATAGCAGAAGTGCTCCAGCCCTTGGATCATACCTGTGGCCCTCCTCTGGACTTGCTCCAACAGCTCTGTGTTCTTCTTACGATGTAGATGGCAGAACTGGTCACAGGATTCAAGTTGGAGACTCAAGCAAACAAAAAAAGACAATTAAAAAAAACTCCTCCCAAAACAGAAACCTCAAAACAACAAAAAAACCACAGATCTCCACTTTGATACTCCTCACATTGTCTCTTCCTACTCCAGTCCTTCTTGAGGAGTTAGAATAGAAATCATATACATTTAGAGTTGGTTTGGTAATTGGATTTGTGTATTTTATAGAACATTTTGTCTTGCACCGTCCTTCCCTGTTTAAAAAAGTGACTTCTAAGGAGTAAGTCTGTTTTGAGTGTGGGTATCTGTATGTTATTATAGAGGTGCATAAAAGCAGAAAAGCAATCTTCTAATGCTAAGATTACTTGTGAGTGTAACCTTAAACATTCTGATGTTTCATTTATCTTTGACTCAGCAGGACTTCCTCTTTTTCATTATGCTGCAATGTAACCCATTTAGATTCTCTCTGAAAGACCTCTGGAACAAAAAGAAAGTAAGCCTTTATTGTAGGTGAAATTGGACTCTTAACTACTGTACTTTTATTTTACCAACTTTTTTTTCCCCTCTCCTTTTCTCTCTATTGCCCCTATTTTAAGTACTCATGCTTGACGTGATCTGGGTTCTTGCAGGATTGCCAAAAGGTGAAATTGACTTTTTGAGAAGATGTTGCTGGAAACTGCAGCCTCTGCACTTTTTCAGGTAGAAAGCTCCTGTCTGCCGAGAGGAAAGGGACAATTTGCCGCCAGCTTCAAGCTTTTAGCTAAGCCTAGGGATCAAAGATTCTCACTTCTCCAGTCACATCAACTTTCAGTCAGATTTTTCCTACCCATGTATTGTTTATTGAACATGTTAGGGACAATTTGGAGTTTAGATACTATCTTTACATGTCAATCATTATTGCAGTATGGCAGAGGCAAGTGCAAGAAACAAAATATGGTGAGCTTTCTTAAGGTCTATCCAATTTACTAGCATTCAAGAATTGGCTTTAGATATTCTACACGGGTTTCTGTTGTAAAGGTAACCAATCATTTATCATGCTCATTAGGGAAGGACTCCAATTAAGCTGATTTGACGAAAAGCAACTGACTGAGACAATGGAAACCTAAATCCACATGTAGCAAGTTACAGTGTGGAGAAGTAAAAGGATGTTTTTGGAACTTGGAAGAAAATGAGGTAAAAAAGCTGTTGCAAACTCGTGTGACTTAGTCGGTAGTGTGATACTGCAGTGTTTGAAAAACAGTTGGAAGGATGTTTTTACATGGTGTGCCAAGAGAAGCTGTATTCAAGAAACTGCCATTACACAGAGTGTATAGCAGTGATATCTGACTGGCACTGACTGACAGGAAAACAGGCCAACCTGGTCTGACATAATTTTGTACAATTTTATGGAAATCAGTATAATACAGAACCTGTTAATATTAGTTTTGAAGAGATCTTTGATTGGGATACTGTTACTAAAGCACAGTTTAAACCTCTGAAGAACAAAAATAACAAAATCCAGTAGTTACACAAAGACACTTAATATCGAGCATTCTCAGGTGAGTAGTTTACTTCTAATATGCTAAAGGATGAACTGGCTAAACTGGTGACAAGTTTTCATGAAGCTAATTTTCCATCACCAATCTTCTGCTCAGTCTGTCCCTAACCATGATTATATTCAGAACAGAGAGCAGTATCTTTCTTCTCTGGCTATGCTGGTGCTGCATACGTGCATAACCAACATTAATGTGCAGAGTTCTGGGACAGGTGCACCACTCCTGGAGTAACTCAGATTGAATTACAAAATGAGCCCTGTAGGAAAGCTTTGTCAGTATTTTTTATGATTTCTGAGTATCTCGTAACTGTCACTTCTGTACCTTTTAACAATAACTTGTCTTTGACAGCTGACTGTCTGTTCCTCTGCTGATTGCTGTCGTAAATGGCAGCTGAGTGACTGAATCCAGAAGGATACAGCTCAAGAGCTTATTGTGCAGGAGGCACTCTTCAACTTTTTACCTAGTCTTTCCCATAAGCACCAAACGTGTTAATCCTCACTGGTTTTAATTGCCATAGGCTGACACTGGTAGTCCTCAGTGCCTATTTGTATTTATTTAAATGCACAGAGCCTTGGGTTGTGGTTGCGTGTGTGATACAGTGGCTATTTCAGTAGCAGAACTGCTTTACAAAGTTCTGACCGTCTGTTGCTTGCTCTTCCACTCCTTATGTGGGTTGACTCAATTAGTTGAGTTTGTATGTCTTAGTGACTTAAAAATAATTGTAAGACAAATTTTCTGATGCATCTTACAAAGGAGTACTACAGTCAGCCAGTTGGGGGGAGTGTAGTTTTGATACAGAATGGGAGGCAAAGGAAAAGAAAAATGGGAATCTTTAAGGAAGCCTCTCTAAGAGGATTTCTTTGTGTGTAGCTGTGCTCTCCAGTCTTTCTATAGTCACCTAACAAGGGGCAAGAGTGATGATTAGATGTTTTCCAAGAGCAAGTACAGATGGTGAAGAAGTTGGAAAAGATTATCTGTGTATGATCTGAAAGTAAGGATATGTAAGACAAAATAGCTATAAGCTGTGTTTTTTATTTATATAGAGAACTCAATGGAAAACATTTGTTCTATGCAAATGAAAACCAGAATGAGGACATCTAAAGTCTAGTGATTGGGATTTTACTCTTGCCATGCAGATGGGATCATTTCTTTCTAGGATCCTTTGTTTTTTTCCCCTTTCCTATGGATACTGTGTGAACTAACTGTTTCATCTTGTAATAAATTAAATTGTTACTAGGCATTGTCTACTTACTTCAACATATAGGAAATAAATGGCTTTCATTAAGAATAACTTTTACTTTCAAGTCACCCTTGACATACCTACTGAACACTGATGCTCTGAAAAAAAGCCAAGGGTATTTCTGTTGTTCAGAGAAAAGTATTTTGTATGAAATGCATGATTTTTAGAAGCTTCTGTGAATATTTTCTGAGCAAATTAAGGTTAATATTCACCTTATGGTATGGGGAGTTTGGTGTGCAACTTCTGTTGGTGATGCTGGAATACAGTCTTCTAGCACTGAGGTGCAAAGCCATCCCTTGCTATCAGGGTCAGGATAGGGAAAGACTAAAGGCAGTTAGCTCTTGGAAGAATACTTGTGAGATATGCACCATTTGGGCTGGGCAGTTCGTGTTGCAGTGTGGAATAAGAGAGAAAACTTTGCAATTGTAGGAATGCTGAAAACTTCTCGGTGAAAAATCTCTCCACAGGGCTATTCCTGACATTGACTCCATTATGCTTCTTTCATGTTTGAAATTAAATAATTTGTTATTTTGACACAGGGCATTTAACATATTTGTAAATTGTTCATGTATTTATTGCATGAGGACTGAGATATAATAAATACTTGATGATTGTACTTGATTGATATGACTGAGTGGTGCAGTTGAGGATGCCAACCAGAAGAACCTGGAGAGGTGGGCTGGGAATAATCTCATTAGGTTTGATATGGCAAAGTCCAAGGTCTTGCACCCAGGTCAGGACAACCTTTGACATCAATCCAGACAGGGGGATGAGGCAATTGAGAGCAACCCTGCAGAAAAGATTTTGGGGTTACTGGTAGATGAGAAGCTGGACATGAACCAACAGTGGGCACTTGCAGTCTGGAAGGCTGGTGGCACCCTAGGCTGCATCAAAAGGTGTGTGGGCAGCACTTTGAGAGAGGTGATTCTGCCACTTTGCTTTGCCCTGGTGATACCTCACCTGGAGAGCTGTGTTCTCAACATAAGAGAGATACACATCTTCTGGAGCAAGTCCAGAGGAGGGCCACAATGATGATCAGAGGGCTGGAGCACTGCTTCTGCGGAGCTAGACTGAAAGAGTAGGGGCTGTTCAGCCTGGAGAAGTCTCCAGAGACACCTTGTATCTATGCTTTAATATCTGAAGGGGGCCTGCAGCAAGGCTGGGGAGGGGATGTTTAGAAGAGCTTGTAATGGTAGGGTGAGGAGCAGTAGTTTGAAACTGCAGCAAGGTAGACACAAGGAGGAAGTTCTTCAAAATGAAAGTGGTGAAACACTGGAACAGGTTGCCCAGTGATGTGATTGAGGCTCTGTCCCTGGATACATTCAAGATCAGACTTTATGTATAATCTGCATAGCAAGTGCACTTGTAATAGATCCTTCAGCTGCATAGAATGAACTATAAAATAATTTTACTGTCTTAACTGTGAGTTCAGTGGCTTCCTGCGTGCCTGTTCTTGAATCTCCAGGAGCAGCTTTTACTGAGTATTTACCATTCTCTGTCTGTACAACACATTCCACTTGAAGTAGGCATTCTCAGGCATTGCTTGTATTTTGGTCTTCAGAGTGATATAATCAGAGAACGATTCAAATGGAGAGAGATTAAAGGAGGCCTTTACCCAGTCTTGCTCAGCCGTGGAGTTCACGCACTGTTTCCATGGATTTGCACGTGAAATGGCATTATGTCTTGTAGTCTTCCTGCTGATGTACTCTTCTCTGCTTTCCATTAGTTTCAATAACAGTCTGAAGCACAAATAAGGCATGCTATCAGAAAATACTTCGTGTGCAGGTCAGCGCATTTTGAAATAATCAAGATATTTAGAGAGAGACAAATTCTAAGAGGATTACAGGATTACAAATCACAGTGTAATTTTAAAGTTGTAATGAGGGTAAGTTGCACAGGAAGGTCTCTTTACAATTATTGTCATGAGAATGAAGTAGCACAGTGTTAATGTTTCATGTATTCAGTGAAAGACGATAATAAACTGTACTGCTTTGACCTTATTAATGTTCTGTAATTTGACTTGCTGGCAATTTACATTTTTCTTTGGTTACAGCCTTAGTAACCTGTGAAGAAGAGGTGGAACTGACAGTGAATCTAAACGTAACTGAATACTGAAAAGGTCAGAAATATCAGGAATGATAATTCTGATACCTCCTTCTCATGACAAGGTTGTGGCAAAAAGGCAGAAAATGAATCTGTTGAAATAACAAAGGTTGTTATAAAAATGTTTCTCTACTTATTAAGAAGTGTAAACAAAATCACACCTTCGCCTTGTAGCTCATGAATGCTTCAGTAAGGTGTATTCTTCACTCTTCTATAAGTGAGCCTTTACAATGCTCTCCTTTTCTTTTATTTGTTTATATTTTTAAATTCTTCCTCAGTCTCTTACACTGGAGGATCACCTGCTAACTCTTTAAAGAAGGAGATGACTGAGTTTTAAATTCTGCAGAAGGTTTTCCATTTCCACAGCCAAGACATATTTCGTGCAGTATATCTTGGCAGTGTGTCGAATCCACGTTCAAAAATGCTGTAATCTGTAACCAGCAGGAGTATTTTAGGGTTTTCCTCTAAAACAGTAGGTTTGCCAGGAATTTACAGAACAATGCTGTAGTATTGAATGTGAGGGCTAAAGGCCTGATTAACATCTTAACAATGTTGTTTGATTTCTACTTAGTTGACTGAACAGTGAATCAGGCAAGTACTTTGTGATACTCAGCTGTGTCACTCATCGATTGATTCCTGCATCACTGCAGAAGGAAGCACTGTAGTCAAACCTCCTGAAAAAGGTGTGATTTGTTCTTGGGGTGCCTCTGAGGTGTTTGGGGGATGTTAATGGAGATAAAGAGCACTTAATATCTATCTTAGCTTCTATGCACACATACACACATGAAAAAATGTTGAATTATTTTTTCACTTGTTAGAGTTTTGAGATGAGAGGGTATCCCCTTTAGGAAAGGGCTACTTTCTAGTTCCCTGTTTGTAAACCTAAATCTTACTACTTTTCTTTCTCATTCTAGTGTACTTGTGAGAATACAGGAAGCTGCTGAAGATTGTAGCTCATGTGATGTTTATAGCAATTATTCTTATACCTTTCTAATTTATTTTATTTGTTTCAGCCTAGGAAGACATTACAATTAAACAGATCAGGTTTCTTTTAGATATGCTTCAGTGGTTTATTCTTCAAAGCCAAGAGAAAATTCTATTATTAAAAATACACTTTAATTTCAAATTTGATAATTTCAAATGCTTAAGATACATTTAGCAGATGTAGCTGAAAAGCAGCTACAACAAGAAGGAGACATTATTCATTGTCTGCCACGAATTAATCCAGAGAGGGGAGGTAACGGACTTCCTTTCTCTACTTTCTTGGGATCCTTTACCTGTCTTTCATTTCTTATAAGGATAAATTGTGCAGTAGAAGTTCAAGCATCCTTAAGCCTGCCCATTCTTTCAGGAGTATTTTTATCCTTACAGTAGCAAAACTAAATCCAAGTTACTGATACCTGTTGCAGTGCCACATCTCTTCAGCTTCCTGATTTGGGCAGTAGTTGAATGCGCTGGAAGGAGATGGTACTTAGTGTTGTGGTTTTGTATTGCAGTGACAGATGAATTTAGAAAATGGATTGGAACAATGTACAGGTCAATAATGTCAGTAGTGATATCGTGCAGAGTGCTTTAAGTGATTAGCTTAATTTTTTACATGATATTTGGACTATTTCTGTGACTATTCAACTGCAGGATGAGTGTTTTCCTTTAACTCTGTGTGGAGGAGGGACTGAACAGAGCAATCTCAAAGTGTCATTTTATGTAGAGTCCTTCTTGTGGAAAATTAAGCCCATGAAAGAAAACCAAGATATATATTTCCATGGAAGCTGAGAAGCTTGCACTGCTTTGCCAAGTGAGCTGAGCAGTATCTACATAGCTTCTTCTCCAATAGATGGATTCTTGATAAGTCCGGCATAGCTTTAGGAATTGCCTGAAAGAATCTGTAGATGTCAGAGATACCAGTTTCAGCAGTATTTTGTAAACTCATCTATATAGCATGCATGAGATAAAATTATTCAGGACAGTTTATGATGTATTAAACTCAAGGAAATATGTACTAAGCCCATATTGAAATTCCCTCCTTTGTCATATTTCACACTTTTTATGATATCGGAGTAGCTATGTAACATGATAATAAATATACCACCACACTAGGAGATTCACAAAACTGAGACTGGTGCTTAAAATATATGTAAAATGCTGTTTTGTAGAAGGGAGAGAGGGTGCATTCATTCTTGGGAGTGATTAACCAAAGGTCTTGGAAAACACCAACATTCTGAGCTTCAAAGGTGGTCTCAGGCTGCTGTCTTATGGAAGGGATTCCAGTGCTTTTGAACAAGTAAACCCCACTTTGGTTAGGCAAATAGTTTCAGCTTTTTTTCTCTAGGCTGCACAACTTTCTAATATTTACCAAAAGTTATTTTGCTTCAACTTTATGTGGTGTCATAAAAAGGCATTGTCAGTTTTTCACTTTAGAAGAACTGCCTTTCATCTTTTTGCCTTCACACTGCCGCATACATTTAATCTCAGTCTCATTTTATGCCCAAACATACCTCTAACCCACACAAACCAGCAGTTCTGTCATTTTTATTGTTATACATAATTTACATCTAAATGCTGAATCTCACAAGTGAGGCCATAGAATATGTTATGTGTGCTGAAGAAATTAATCCAACATCAGTTTAAGATTTCTCACATGGCTGGTGTTTTATCACTTCTCATTTTGAGTCTTGGCAGGATGGGAGGTGTCTCTCAGTGGTATGAAGTTTACCACCAGCTCAGTGCATCTCTCACAGCTTAGAACATGTGGCTTGAGAGTGATTTGAAATAACTGAGGGAGAAGCATGTTGGAAAAGCAGAAGAATGTTAATTGACTCTTAATATTTTTACCAAATCAGGCTGCAGTTCACTTTCTCTGGGTTGTATGCTACTTGCTCTCCATTCCTTATAAATTCTTAATTTGCAATAGTATGATGAGGTTTCAGTTATCTCAATATGTATTACAACAATTTTCTGGGACGTCTTTCTTGGCAGCTGCTGTTATTTTCTACAGCATTCGAATGACAAATTAGATTGCCACATAAATTATACCATTAGTTTCTTATTAATTTCTAATTAAAAATTACTTAATCTGTACAGTATGTGCTTTACAAATGGAAAAAAAGAGTCAGTGGAAGCTGACTCTAGTCACATAGAAATGTGCTGCGAGTAAAGCAGAAGAACACCAGGGTTGATAAATGAATTTAATACAAATGTACATAGCTGTGACTGCTTGGTATTTGTAAACAGCTCAGAGTGCGCAGGAACACATCGATGCTAATTCCAGCATTTCACAAAGTTATACTGCAAGATTGTGTATTTTTATCTTGTACTCTTTAAAGAACATATTTGTGCATCAAAATGGGATGTTAGCTTTGTGTCAGATATTACACAATGCATATTCCATAGGCAATTCTTACTCGACTTTGAAAAGAAATATATTAACTGGTGATGTGTTTCAGTGTCATACTGGGTAAATGGGAGCTCATCTGACATGTTTATTCATAAATCCTCTTCATGTGAGTGCAATATAGGTCCTAAAAAGTGTCAAGAATGTGTTTAATGAGGTAGAGGAAGGGAACTGAAGGGAATGCAGTAGCTATTTAAAGCCCACTGGCATTCATAAAACAAATACAGGTGGGATATTGCTTATAAAGTCAAGATGTGCCTGAATACTGCTGGGTCTGAAAAGTCTGAGCAGCAGCTTCTAGAGACAAAACTACATTCTGAGAATGTTCTTTGTTTTGTTGTGCATTATAAAAATATATAACTAATCCAAGAAATGCAGTGTCTGATTTTAAGAGATTTACTAGCAGGCAAGTGAGATGCTCAAGTATGTCATAATAAATCTTCCTTTTCTTCAACAAAAGCTCTTAGTGGGTCTTAAGGAAACCAGATTGTTTTAAGGGAGACATCATCTTACAGTGAATAAGAGATTTTTTCCTGGTCAGACTTTTAACGAATGTGCCATTTAAAACTGCTTTGTTCACCAGGATTTTAAGAGATAAAAATACTAGATGTCCAATAAAAGTTGGGAGATTGCTGTACACCGCTGAGGGCTCCTTTTACTTATGTAATGAGACTAGCAGTAGAGTATATGAATTAAAAGCATCTTTTAGCAACAGTCTCAGTCTTCAGCCTGAGAGAAAAGGTAACAGATACAGGCTGCTAAAAGCCTACATAATTAGTATAGGAAATACATAAAGAGAAGGCCTAGATTTTTGTTATAGAAGCCTCCGTGGGCTATTTTTTGATACATGTTCCTTTATGGGGCTGTAGACCTTCAACATCTGTTTTGTATTCCTCTCAGATGAAAAATAGTCTGGCATAATGGAAAATTCACACATTACTCAGGAAAAGAAACCCAGTTTCTCAGGCTGACAGTTTCTTAAAGCTGTGAACCTTGATGTTTTAATCTCATGCATTTTGATAGTGCTTGATATTCATAACTGGTAGGTTTGATAAATTTTTAACAAGGAAGTTGAAGATGATGAGAAAACACAAGGGGAGCTTCGCATTTCACACCTTGTACTCAAGCCTTCAGGTTTAATTTTCACTTTTTGCACCAAGAATGTTCCTCAGAGGAAGACTTAACCACAGCACATGTTGCCCTAAACTGGCTTTAATACATTAAGAAAAAAAAAAAAGCCAAAAAACAACAGACTTGCAGAGGTAGCTTTCCAAAACTACAATTTTAGCATAAGCATCAATGTTAGGTCTTGACATCCAGAAAAAATCCAGTTAAAACGAATATAAATATGTGTTTTCACTCATAACCTGTGGGATAAATCTTGTCATTTCTGCATAAGTAAAATAACAAATGCATCAAAGATGGGAATACAGTTTAAATATGTGTGTTCTAGTCGTGTTATAGAAAGAAAATCCCATAAACGAGCTTAAAAAGGAAGGCAAATAAAATATTAAACTCAGATATAGCTTGGAAACACAATTCAATTTATCTTAATTTGCAATACTATAAATATTTTATTTATAATTTGAAGAGATATGTTAATCTGAGATTGGAGTTTCCAAGCTGGTTTTGAAGTGAAACCATCAGCTGTCTTTGGGTAATTGTAACAATTTACTTTCTGCTACATGAAGCTATTTCAATTAATGTATCTATTTATCTGTCACACAAGTCTCAGCATGGAGGGTGTGCTGCACATCTTTGTATTAACTCAGGTATGCATGCAAGCTTAACAGTTCTGTAAAAGTATAAATTAGAACTAGAGACTGTAGAATGATAGCATCAGTTAATTGCTCAGGAGACAGAGGCAGTGATACTCAGGTTGAATTTACTGCACTGATGAGAGGGATGGAGGAGAGTAGCCCTCTCTAGTCTAATAATGGCTTCCATACAGTGTGTATGGAATTTTGATGCAACTGAATTCAATTCACTCATCGTAATAATCAAGTGTTTACATAGCTTTATAGAACTGCATCTGAAAGACCTGCTGAATTCTGTTGTTGCCACATTTTCTCATTATTAGGAATATCATTGATATTAATGAAATGTTTCTCATACTTTCCCACAGTTTGTGTAAAGTTTTGATTTAAATACTTCCATGCTATTTTTAGCATCTTGATTCCCTATGAATGACCTGTGCCGGGAAACTCATGATGTTTGAACATGGGAGCATGTTGAATGTCTTTGCAAGTGCTTGTGAAGACAGCTGGTGCTTGGAAATACAACAGTTTGAAAGAGCTAAGGCACACACAATTTCCAATTACTTCTTGGAGAAACTGTAAGTCGAAGAAAAGATTTCACAAGGATTTTAAGCTGTGGTCTCAGTTATTTGGAGTTCCTGCTGTTTGCTATCTGTGTATTTGCACTTCTTATTATTTAAAATATATTGCTATTTAATAAGATATAATGAGAAATGAACAACATACTGTTAAAGGGATATGATAGAATCATAAAATGCTGGGAGTTAGAAGGGACCTCCAGAGATTATTAAGTCCAAATTCCATTCAAAACAGGTTACACAGGAATGCATCCAGGGAGTTTTGAGGATCTCCAGAGAAGAAGACTCCGCAACTTCTCTGGGCATCCTGCTTCAAGACTCCATCACTACAAAATATTTTTCTCCTCATGTTGAGATGGAATTTTCTGTGACTGAGTTTACATCCATTGCCTCTTGTCCTATCACTGGGTATCACTAAAAAGAGGCAGCATTCATCCTCCAGACACCCACCTTTCAGATATTTGTAGACATTGATAAGGTCCCCTTTCAGCCTTCTGTTTTCGAAACAAAGGAGCCCCAGACTCAGTCTTTCCTTGTAAGAGAGATCTTCTTAACTGTCTTCATAGCTCTCACTTGAACACTCTCCAGTAATTCCCTGTCTTTTTTTAAAATTCTTATTAATTAAAAATATTTTCTTACAGATCACATAAAAATAAAAGAGCCTAAGAATTAAGAATGTTGACTTTTTTTTTTTTTTTTTTTTTTTTAAGAAGAAAGTGCGATCACTTTTGAGGTGAATATTGTTAATGCTGCTGTTGTCTGCAGTCATCACTGAGTTGCTTCAGTCATTTCAGGGATCATTGCTGGGCATACCAGCCATGCACAGTTTGTAGGGAAAACGTTCATGTCTTAAAGAAGAGCTTCAGGACTGGCTCAGTGACAGTCAGGCTTTTTGACAGTGAGGTATGACCCAAACACAGTAACCGGCAACATATTCCTTCATGTGGCCCAGACCTTGGTACTAAGCTAAAACAAGAAATGGGAAACCTTTAACAAAAGAATGCCAATGTTTAGTCCCTAAGTGTGGCCTGCTAGCTTCATAGACTATGAGTTTGGACATTTGATATCCCTTCCTTTCTCTGCTTTGTCTTTGGACAGATAATACCTTTTTTTTTTGGTGCTTCAGATTCTGCGTCTGCATTAGAATGTGTGGATGGAGGAAGATTGTCGGTAAGAATACTAGTATTGTATTCCTGCAGGGCAGAGTTTTAAAAATAGCATACAAAGCGTTTTTCTATCTTCTGAGAAATAGGATGGTGAAAAAAATCACACAGCGAAATAAAAGTACAAAAAGGAGAGTGCTAAGAATGGCATATGATTCAGTAGCACTCCTGTGTTGGGTTGTTGGCTAGCTAATGAAGCATGGTGCCAAATTTCAATGCTGACATAAGTCAGCATATTGCCACCTAACATTTACAACACAGGGTTACAAGTCCAGGGAAGGGGGACTGTTAACTAGTAAATATGTTTCAAAAAAGGAGAAGGATTAGGTATGTTAGTCTCTGTTTTGTATAAATACCAGGTTTCACAATTGCTACTGATACCTTGAGTTGGTCTTAGGCTTCACCAAAACTGCATTTTAAATGGTAACATTTCTATTTCTGTGACATTATTTTTCTTAACAAGCTTAAGCTTTTCTAAAACTTATGGAACCAGAAATATCTCTGTTTTCTTATTTGAAATATTTCTGGTTTGACTTCTTAGCGTGCAGCTGAGTTTGTTTCATGTGTCATAATTACATTGCTTCCTCACAGATACTCAGGTTTCTTAGTGAGGAAATTTGCATATCCATTTAATATCATTATCCTAATGACCACATATGGCCATTGTTTCAGTTACTAATTATTTTGAACAGGTAATGTATAAACATGCCATTAGAGTTAAAATATCTATCTATTTTTAATATGGCTTCTAGCCAAGTACCTAAATTACTGATTTTGTTACATTTTGCCATGGGTTGTTTGAGATTACTTTTTGCTTTTGTAATTCCAGACACATCTTCTTATATTTTAAAACACAACTAGTGGATAAGTGCATAGTAAGAGAGATAGGGGAAAAAAAATATTAATATATTAATCCAATTTGAGAATAAATGGAACGTTTTGCAGTTTATCAGACTTGGATTAAAACAAAACAAACCAACAGAAAAAAACAATTAAAAAACTCCACCCCACAACCCTATAAAAATCCACAACCCAAAACCAACCAAGAAAAAAACATAAATCCATATTGTGCTTTGATACCACTAACACAGAGTCCGTGTGTAGTGAATGATGTTTCTCTTCTTGCTCTTCAGTAGTAAGTATATATGGCTTTGGTATTCTATGGATTATCTTCCATCATGGACATAAAGAGCTGCAAAGAGACACAGGCTTAGCAGTGATGCACTACCCACCTGGTGAGAAGCTTTCTCCAGTCCAGGCTCAACCTGCAAAAATGAAGTTTATTAAGTGATCTAGAAGAGTTTATCTGTCATCTTAAAAGCAATTTTAGACTACTGTTAGGCTGCCTCTTTGTCTGTTCCTCTACCTGCCCTCTGAGATCATGTCCTTTTATCCCCTTTATCTCCATGGTAGCCATTTGCTGGACTTTCTCCAGTGTTACAACAACCCTTTTAAACTGGAGGGGAACCCGACTGGGCATGGCTATAATCTGTCAATATCTGAGATAAAACTAGCGAAGTGGCTGATCTAAAAGACAAATCATCTAAAAGACTCATGAGAAAACCTGGAAATATCTCCCCATATACATTACCTTTTTATACTAGCACTACAGCTTCTGCTGTTGCTGACAAGTGTTAGCACTGGCTACATGAAAAGGATTTAGAGCTACAGGCTTTTTGCATTAATCAGTGATACTACATTAGTTGGCTAAATACTGCTGTGTTGGCAGAAACTCAAGACAGTCTGAAAAGGATGCAAAAACTGATCTCAGCTTGAATAAAGATACTGGCTTGAGTTCCCATGAGGGGATCTTTAATGAGGATGCAACTGTAAGGAAGTTAAGCACTTCTTGTGGAGAGTATTGGCAATTATACTGGGTCAGGCAAATTTTTAGACTACTTATCAGAGCTGTGGTGTCTGGTTTGGGAATGGTCTTGAGAAGGTTTTGAGGCAACCTTTATTAAGGAATATTCTTTCTTGATTTGCTTCTGTTGCGACAGCACTTCAGACAAGGGCCAGAAAGAAGCTATTTCACACATAATCTTGGGCAATGTATTTTAAATCTTGGAGTTTAACTTCTTTTCCTGTGTTCGACACGAAGTATTGATTGCCACTGTAATCAAAGAAAGATTTTATTGGTTCTCACAACTACTTTCCAAGCAAACAAGGCAAGTGTTAGTGAAAAGACTTTCCATCGTAGAATAGGAGTTAAATTTATTGATGCTTCCCAGAGTCATCTGGACTTTGTGTGGGATAAAGGCTGATCTCAGTCTCTTTTCAGTATGTAAAAGCTTTATGTGACTAAGGATGTTGAAATGTATAGTTTGAAATTAATCATGGGCATTAATTACCTAACAGTGTATGTGTGAATATGTTTAAATACTAAGTACATATCTGTAAATACTATGTTTAAAGATTTTTAACAGTGAGTCAATTAAATCTAAGAGCTATTTGGCTTTTCCTTTTCATGTGTTCGTTTTCAAGGTTTTAACTTTTTCATAAAATGCTTTCATACATGTTGGATATGCTTTTAGCTGGTTGTAACTTCTACAAGTATCTGAATCCTACGTGATGTGTTATGGTATGGGATATCTCTTGGGTCATTCTGGATCACCTGTCCCCACTGTGTACGCTCTAAGCCTCCTGTTCACACCTACCTTGCTCAAGGAAGATACAGAATGAGAAACAGAAAGCCTGGATACTGGATATCAGCACTATTCAGCAGTAGCTGAATCACTGGTGTGCTACCAATGCCATAGTGGTCACCAGTCTATAAGACACAGCATATTTGTCTCTGTAAAGAAAATTGACCCCATCCCAGCCAGACACAGTAAATTAGCATCTTTGTCTGTATTGATGATGCAGGGATTGATGATGGTTCCATACCTGAACAGCACTACCTCAGATGGGCATAGAATTGTTCAGTCATGTAGCAGTGTTTGTTACCAGGCTTTGCTCAGGCTGATAATAGTGGAACAGAATCACAAAAGCCAGATGAATTGTTTTCCTTAATCAATAAATCCATCTCTGAATTTGTTTTAGTGTAAGGTCATATTTATAGACTGTGAATTACAAGTAAATCTTGCCTGTAGTTTACTCAGCAATTACTGAGGTTGCTGTGTACAGCAGTGCTAATATTGCATTGCCAATGTGGGTGCTACTTTTCATTTCACCAGCTGAAATCTATATTTGTGCAAAATATCACTCTGTGTTGCAGAGACAATGTAATTCAGCTCCTTCTAGTGCCAGATTTGTGAGCATTTTATAGCAACATTATGGTCTTTGTAAAGTTAAGCTCTGATTGCCAGTGGTTTGTGTCATTATCTGTATAACTTGGCTAATGCAGTCAATCCTTCCGACTTATGAATTATCAGATATTTTATAAGGGAATTTCTTTTCTGTGATGTATTTCACTTTAAGGAAATTATATTTTAGCAGCAAATCATTTGCCTGAATTCACAGTATTGGTTATTGCCCCTTTTGTGACAGTACAGAATTGCATTATGCTTTATGATTTTTCATCATCTTGAATAATGACGTTTCTGTTTAACACACAAGCCATGATAGAAGTTCAATCAAAAATGCTGACTACAGTATACACTGGAGGCTTAAACAGAAATTCCTGAGAGAATACTAAAGCATACACATTTTAACATTTATGGGTGCTATTTTTTTTTTTAATAGTATGGATTTTCCCCCCTCTTTTATTAAACAATGGAGCTGGCCATATGTATTCTTGTCATTAATCAATAATTTCTACTGTTTTAATTTTATGTTATGAAAGGCTAGAAAGCACAGCTGACTTAGAGAATACTAACATGACTCTGGTGAACGATTGCTAAGGGATGGTGATTTATTATGAAATCTAGGAAAGAGTGAAGTGACTCTTCCCACCCAACCTTTTCTTTTCTTTTTTTTTTTTTTTTTTTTCATCAAGCAGAATCATATTTGCAAGTAGTGAAAACAAAAAGCCTGCACTCTATGTCAGCTATTTCAATATCAATTACAAATAATGTTCTTGTCAAAAAGTATTTAATGTAAGTAGTTCTGCTGGTCTGAGTCTGCCACTTTTTCAACTAAACATCCATCTTCTAATGGTATTAATGATATAGGACTGTGCATATACCCATGGGCAGGGCATAAATCTCTGGCATCGAAGTCCCATGTTGTACTTACTCATGTAGTAAAGCTCTCTGCTAGCCTGGCTTCAAGTTAAACTGTACCCTCTGTCATATGGTACTCCAGACTATGATAAATGTTAGTTTGTTGTCTTTCTCATAGTACCAATTATGACTATAATGAAATTATTCTTTTTATTATCAATACTATCGGTTAAGTTGTCTTTTTTATTATCAATGTATTTTTACCTTGGTAGCAAAGGCATGCTGTTTATCCTATAGAGTTGTATTTTAATTTGGTCTCTCAACAGTGAAGGTAATATATTTACCACATTCAGGATTGTGTTGGTTTGAGCTAATTGGAGAATTTGAGTGAGAAATTAAACTATTGGCTGAGAGAGAGTTACATTATACAGCGGTTTAGCCGGGGTTTTAAAAAGGTGGGGGGGGGCAGGTAACTGCAAACCCATTACAAGGATCATGGGTTTTTTCCCCCCTCCTGATTTTAGGCTTCTGTTTAAGATATGTATTATGTGTCAATTAAATGGTATCCATTGATGCAGGAATACAGTAAATAGCAATGATTCCTACCAAAGCCTTCAAAACAAATCTGTGAATCCAAATATCCAAACCACGCAGAGTTCTAAAAATTATTACCTATCCAAAAAGGTTTGAAGATCATTTAAGGAAAAATATTGAAGGTTCACAAATTGAACTCTATTTCTCACATTTCCATCCTTTAAAGATCTACACAGTAAAATAATTCCGTAAATAAAAGAACAAAAATACTGAGGTGCTCAATGATTTTCCTGTTTACATTGGCAACCAATCTTTCACATGTCTCAAATCCCTGAACCTTAAGACAAGGACTGAGTGGACCAATCCCCTTACATTGTAGAAAACATCAGATTTGAGACCACCTGAAGAACCTGAGTCCATGGGACTGGAAAAAAAAATGCATCCCAGAGGCCTGAGGGAGCTGGCAGAAGTAGTTATAAGGACAATCGCCATCATGTTTGAGAGGTCATGGCAGGCAGGCACTGTTCCCAGCTGCTGGAGAAAGGGGAATATCACACCCATTTGCAAAAGGCACAGGAAGGAGATGCAATGATTGAGACATGTTTCACACAGAGAATTTTCTTGGGCAGATAATATAGTGTGCATTTTCCACTGAAGACAAGTCCAGCTCTTGGTGACCACACCTTGAAAACAACATAAAAAGCAGGCCAGGGAAAATATAATCAACCCAGCATGCAGTATTGTAGAGTTATAGGTGTGTTAAAGCTTTGGAAGTAACAGATACTTTATTGGTGTTGGAATAGTGTTGTATATGTTTTAAAAGCTTTTTAGTATACTTCATAAATAAATGGATGTGTATGTGTGGACTGCATTGTTCTACTTATTCATTTTAAAGTGTTTATATCAGGCTATATCCAGAGCCTTTCTAGATGATCTCTTACAAATAGCTGAAAGTGTGGTGACAAAGGAATAACTCAATAGAAGGCATTTACTGTGTAGTTTATATTACTGTAAAACATAAAAAGCTACTTTGTCGTATTCCCTATACTCAGTAGTCTGGATAGATATTTACAGATTTTTAATATACTTAACTCATCTACTTATAAATCATCATAAAAGGGTAACAACTTTATGAAAGTAAAATCAATACAAATTGCATATGGCTCACGGATAAATTTTATAAACAGTTTTGGCTTTTTTTTTGTTGTTGTTGCTGTAATAACATAAACTTGCATGAATATTAAGCCGCCATTTTTGTGATTCAATTTTAATCCTTCAAACTCAGGACTGGAAGACTTTCCTCCTCACTAAGTAATTTAATATCCCTTTTTTTTGCTGACGGTATTGATGATTGAAAGTAGAGATTAAAAAAAAAAAAACAGACATAAAATTTGAGGCTGCGAGCACAGAAGTAAAAGATGTTTAACTGAATTTGAAACTTTAAAAAAAAAAATTCCTTGACCAATTATTTCCACAGTGAGGATTATGAAACTTTACTGGTTTATAGGAAATACAAGTAAGATTGTGACCCTGACACAGGGTTAAGTTGATTGTGGTCTTTCTGTCATTTGGAGCCTCAAGAAACCAGTCTGCAAGTGGTGTAACAATAGAAATGATTTAGAAACTTTTCCTTTGGAATTCTTAATCCCAGTAAGAATGTGTGTAGCAGGATTTCTTGGGATTTGCTACTGATTTTACAGTTTGCTGGTTGCATAATCCTGTGTATCTATATCTCTCTGTCATATAGAAAGGGGCCTATAGGTGCTCACAGCTAGCTGTAGATACTTGCAAACGGTATTGTAGGAAACAGTTATAGTGCAGTAACTTTAATACTGGCAGAGACAATACACTTTAAGTGTTTTGTCAGAAGACAGGTTTCAAGAGTGCAGTCTGTAAAAAAAATATTGCTCAAAAATTGATAAATTAATTTCCTACTACAGATGGTGCAAATAAATTTGTTAAACTTGTTCTAACTTCCATGCTTTTTTTGTTTACAATGTAATTTAATTTGGGCTAAGTCTGTATTTGTGCAATTCAGCTGAGATTTCTGGGGGCCATTAATTTGCTTGCAAAGTTTCTACATTTCTAAATTACTCAAAGAATGGAGCTGCCCATTCATCATAAGACGAAGAGCCACCACTCAGAGAGACAATAAGGCTATGTGTCTTAGTCAAGAATTTTGCACCAGTCAGGGTGGCTCGAGTGGAATAATTTCAGAAGATAAAACACAGAGGGCTCTAACCTTATTAAAACATGTCAGTAAATAATAGTTGTTTGTTATTGGTTTAATTTCCAAAATTTCTGAGGAGTTTAGTTAAACACTTATTGGGACTAATTGTAAGTGATACATAACCATTGGTGTTTTGGTTAATAAAAATGGTAATACCTGTGCAAAGTGGAGCTGCTTTCAATGCCATAATGTAATTACATGATGGAAACCAGCCTAAGAGGTAAACCCTAGGGGTATGTAACTTCAGTTTAAACTTCTTTGGGAATGAAAAACACAGTCTGGGTGTGGGGACCGCTTTGAAACCAGGCAGGAAAGCTAAACTGTCTTACAATACTGTTCACTTACGTAACTGAACCAATCTAAAACTGCACTGTTTTCCATATGAAGGAGTTGATAGAAAAATATTGTAGATAAGTGCTCTTCTTAACAAAGAAAGGCTTGGACTGCAGCTTGATGTAATACTTTATTACCCAAATCACTGAGTGTGGCTGTGGTTATTCAAGTTTCTTAGACAAGAGATTTCTACCCAAGAAAGACCAATTCAAGTTTATGTCTGTGTTTTCTGTATTAGGGCAACTGTTAACGTCCCAGGCTACTGTGTCATCTGCAGTGTACCGAAATGTGTACAGTTCTGGAGCCCCCAAAAAAAGAAGAGTATTGAACTGTTGGAGAGAATCTGAGGAGGGCCACAAAGATGATCAGAGGGCTGCAGCAGCTCTGCTATGAGGACAGGCTGAGAGAGTTGGGGCTTTTCAGCCTGAAGAAAAGAAGGTTTTGAGGAGACCTTGTAGTAGACTTCCATTATCTGAAGGGGGCCTACAGGAAGGCTGGGGAGGGACTATTCACAAGGTCTTGTAATGACAGGACAAAGAGTAATGAGTTTAAACTGGAAGAGGGGAGATTTAAACTAGATGTTAGGAAGAAGTTCTTTACAGTGAGGGTCATGAAACACTGCAGTGGGTTGCCTAGGGAGGCTGTGGATGCTTCCTCCCTGGAGGTGTTCAAAGCTAGGTTAGATGAAGCCTTGAGCAGCCTGTTCTAGTGGGAGGTGTCCCTGCCTATGGTGGGGGGTTGGAACTGGATGACCTTTGAGGTCCCTTTCAACCATTCTGTGATTAATGTCAGCCTTTGTTTCTGGAGAAAAACAAAAAAAAGTTGCAGACGTTAGGAAAGCAAGGAAATTTCCTAGCTGGCTTCAGAACTTTTCATCGTCACTGCAGGTCTGTCAGTGAGGAATCAGTTGCTCTTTCGTCTTCTCTGAGCCACCTCTGTGGTGAGAAGCTGAGCTAGGATCTTGTAACAGGGATTGGAACTATACCCATGGTGTTGAACTCTATTTGAAGAATGTAAATTTGTCTGCATTAAAGCTCCATACTCGGGGAAGTTGTGTTTCACCCTGAAGATAAATAATTTCCAATTAGGTTTGATATCTTTAATTTACACTGCAGCCTACAGGAGAGTTAGATCAGCAGAGGCCGTGTGAATTTAACCTGTTTTAGAAGCCCATATGTATTGCTTGTTTCAGCAGTTCTCTGGCACAAGGAATGGTGTGTAGATTTAGCCCCAAAATGCACATATTTGCAGGTAAACCCCCAGTGCTTACTTAGTCTTATTAATTGTGCATGCATTTTAGTAGACTGTATGTTTAGATGATGAATACAGTATTGTAACAGCCTTGCATGGATCCAGTATTTTCTGGATACCAACTATCATTTTGCCACATCCTCAAACGTTGGAGAACCAATTAACTGCATCAGTGCCTTATGAATAGCAGGAGGGTCTTGTCTTTTCTCATCACTTCCTCAAAATTTTTGGGGTAGAGGAGAAAAAACAAACAAACAAAAAAACAAACAAACAAACAAAACCACAAAAAAAAACCCCACACCTCTGAGAACAAGGTTGAATTTAATCAAAACACAAGAGCCACTGAACCCAAGTAAAATCTCTTAAGTGCATTTCTCTTCCTGGAGTTAAGTGAGAAAGAATAGGACCTGAAGTTTCCTTCATGCAAGTGGTTGACTAGTGTCTGTGTGGTAACTGCTAGTTCCACTGCCGAGATTAATCCCAAACTTCTGGTTTAAGAGATGCCAGAAAACCTCTTTTGACCTGCAGGATGAAGTAGCAATGGTGGTTGCAGTTTCCTAAGCTTTGCTGTGAAATAAAGAAACTCAAATCATACTTGATCCTTAATATTCCAGAAGTATATTTAAAGGTAAACTTAATTGAAATTGAAATTCATTCTAATCCCAATAGTTTGATCTCCATAGCTGCAAGGAAAAATTAGCTGCTAGAAAGGATTGCCTCTCTTTTGAGGAACCACTTAATACCTAAAATATAATACTGAGCATGGTTAGTACAGCTCACCACTGTAGTTAACTACCCTGCTTTAATTAAGAAAATGAAATTTAATGCAAAAAAGCTTATGGTACAAATAACAAAACTGTGCTGGGATACTCATTACAAACAGATTAATAGAGTAGTATAGAAAGGGAAAGCATCATTATGCAGGGTTTTAAAACCTTTCTCAGTTTCTTAGGAAAAGTCAGCACTGATGTGGTACACAGTAAAATTCCTATCAAATGTATTCCAGATATAAAATGCCAAGTACTTACAAATATAAATAACAATCAGTCTTAAATTATGGTGAAGTAGGCAATTACTGTTTCATGGGAAAGACATAATTTACTTATAGAAATGTTTATGAATCAGTGGTTAAGTTTGAGAGTTTGGAGAGGGAGTTTGTTTTACCAAATCAACTTGACTGTTGTTTGGTTAGAATGTGTAGTAGAATAGCTCTGTGCAACAGAGGATGACAGCCCTCACCCAAACATTCATAAAAGAAAAACAGATTTAAAAAATCTGCTTCTGAAACTATAGTTATTGCTACTTACTTGTAGTGATAATTCGTATCCTGAGTAAAGACAAAATCATGGGCAAGCTAGCTACAGCTGTCATTATCTACCCCAGAATATCTTGTCTTGTGCTTATGTATTTATATGCTTACTTTGGGCGCTAGAAATAATTGTTTGAGTTTAAAGAAGAGGTAGAAGAGAATGTTATAAATAAAGGGAACACAGAGATCATCTTCATGAATTGGTTATTTGTGTTTCTATACTTGTGTTAGTCTAGTTCCTTAAGAAACTAGGTTCATGTGATTGCACAGCCTGACCTGCTGATTGTTCAGTATGTTCACCTACTGAAATTTTAATCTGAAATGTATGCCTGTGTGAAACCTTTTATATGCTATTCCTTTTCACCTTGTAGACAGACTTTTGCTCTGTTAATAAAGTTACTAAATAGTCATGGGCATGGTATTCACATCTCTTGATGGTATATGCTTGTATCTGCAGGTCATTGCCTGCTTTTTGTGGCGTATATAAGTTACATGACTCTTAACGTGAGCAGCACACAATTTGCTCCTTTAGACTGGTGCTGACATGTTGTTTGGTCATAACTTAGCAATGAGCATTATTTAAAAGAATCTTTATGGTTCTCTAACTGTCCTGTAAATAGGAGAATAAAAGAAAGTCAAGAAAAATATAATTTAGTTAAACATAGTTGCCTTAAAAGCTGTACTTAAGAGACAGTAGCTCAGATGTCTACAGAAGTCTTTTGTGTTGTTTTTTTTCCCTACAGGATGAAAATGTAGCACTCAGGAAACATGGATAATTCAGCTACTATCAAGTAAGATAGAAAACAATAGAAAATTAAATTGAATCCCACTTTTAAAATCACAAGGCTAAGTTATAATCCTTCTGCATAGATCCCAATAGATTCAATTTTTCTATAAATATCCCTAGAGGAGACAAAAGAATGGTCTCAGAATAGTTTTGTATCCTAACATTTTCTTAAAATAGATAGTATTTGTCTAGTATTCTACAGAATGGTGCAATCTCACTCCCAAAGTTTGTTTGATTTTGTACAGTTATGATCAAGCCACTTCTGTAGCTTTCTAATTGGTTTCCTTTTCAGTATCTGCACACAAGATTGCAAGAGTGCAAAGCAAATTCTGAGAGGTCTTAGAAATGTTTCTGAATGATTTTTTTTTTTTAGTGGATTCAGAAGTTCCAAGTACTTTTACCAATACTAGGTACTAGGAAAAGCATTAAGTTAACAGAAAAAAAAGTGATCTTGCTGCAATAACATCACCTCAAAAGCTTCCTTGTTTCTGAAAATCAAAGCCAGAATGTTTTTGTATCTGTAAGAAGTGCTACCTGTGCTTTGGTCCTGTGCCTTTGGGGGTGGAGCAAAAGCCATTCACCACCAAGGCAATTAGTGTTCTACTCAAGGTTTCACCCTGGGATAACAGAAGGTTGAATTTCTATGTGGCTAGGTGACAGTTTCTGCAAAGTCATGCAGGTATTATGTCCTACAAGCTGTAGTAAATTTTGCCTGTGAGGAATTGTAAAGTGTTAGCAAACAATAAGAGCTACAAGGTCAAAGACCAGAGTGGCAGAACAACATCTAGCCAACAAGCACACAGATAGTATTTTGGTGAAACATTTAATAGTGTTAGAAGTCATTAATAATCATGTACACAAAGCTGGTCAAATAGATTTACACTAAATGCCTCATTCAGAAGCTATGTGTACAAACTGCCTACCAGCAACACGCAAAAATGCACTTGAGGTTGAATTTCAAGGATTACAGCCATGCTAACTTAGAAGTTGCACTACCTGAATGAACTCAGTTATGTTTCTTTAATGTGGAATGTATTGATGTAATTTCACTTTTGGACAACTTTCAAAAAGTTTTCCTAACAAGCTTCAATTTCTGATTTGCAGTATCTTTGTTGAGATGAGTTCACCCTGTTTACTGGTAGCAAACCACTATTACAGGTGAACATAAAACTTTCCAAACATTAAGAACTTCATAGTTTTGAAATGTTTAAGTAGTAGGGGAACTAACAGAGTGGACATTATATTTCCAAATACTGAAAATATTCAGCCAACTTTGGTTATTTTGTTTTTGTTTGTTTGTTTTTTTATGAAAAATTGTGTCCCAGTTTTAAATATTCATTCAAAACTATCTGGTGTGGTAACTGCCTATAACTTCATGTCCTTTGCCTATGTGTTCAGGACTCCTAAGTCTCTAAAATACTATGGGCATGTTGCAGCCTAATGTTCTGGGTGTTAATTAGGTATTATTCTTTTCAGTTTGCTATTTTATTTTATTTATATGTCAATAAATGCTGATTTATTATATCTGCCACTAGTTAAGTGCTCCGTAGACAATATGCAGAGAATATATTTTTTTTTTTTTGCTAATCCAGTTGCTCGTTGTGGTAGATAAATTCACAGCTTCATTCTGGAGGGTTTTTTGTCTGTTTTTCATGTGATAAAGGTTACGTGTAGAAATGAGGGAAAGATCTCCAGTTCCATTGCTCCCTCCATGGATAAATAGAGCAGCCTGATTAAAGTGTCGAGAAATGTGAGATCACTAATCAATCAACTCTCTATTTTGTTTCATTATTGGTAGTTTCAGGTATCCCTGTAATGTATTTTTCTTAACCACAGTAAATAAACCCGTGTCTTGCATGGTCATAAAGCATGAGAAAGAAAGAAATAAGCAGCACAGTGCATAAGCATCATGCAATCACTCCCTGCAAAATGTCACCTAACTACCACAGGGAAATCACCACTTACTACTGTGAATAACTGTGAGTTGACTTAATAAGTCAGCATGCCTGTAAGATGATTAAAGCTTCCTGGGAAAGTCACCTGCAAAGTTGTCTTTTTTATATAGATGGGGTATAATGGGTTATTTAAAATTCAGCCATAAATTACACTTTCCCCAGATTTCATATAGATTTCCCTACTGCCACACACACACACAGAGTAAACACTGCAAAGGCAGAGACTGTACCACACAGCTGGCAAATTCTTTTACACAGGATCATTTTTATTTTAATAACACCTATTGGAAATTTACCATGCTACAAGAATAGGTTCATGTGAAATGTTGTGAATTTGGAATATTAATGTATGATAAATTACTTTTAAATTGAATTTCTAGAATGCAATTGATTGTGTTTGCCTGGAATGTGTAAGGAATTATCCACACTCTTATCTAAAACTTTGATATGCCTCTGCACCTGAGCAGAACTTAGGGATATTTTTGATAAAGTGCAGTGTATTTCCCATTGCCTTAAATTACTTGAGAAACAGAAAAGCAATGTTTTGGTAAAGTATATCTTTAAGCTATCTTTTATAGGTAAGGTAAAAGTTGGATTTTTCGATTTATTGGAAGCAAAAATAACGAAGACTTCTTACCCTCATCTCTGAGTCAGTTCCCTTCTTGAAATCTTTGCATATCTTGAAAAGACTTTTATTTCTTGCAGGTTACTGGAGTTTTTTTAATAGCCAGCATACCCTTGAAATTGCTATATTCTTTTGAAAAGTGCTCCAGTGCATATTATTGAGCAGCATTTTGCAATGGTTATGAAAAACAAAAGGGTCATAAGACTTATGTGGATAGATGATTTTATTCTGGCATTCTGCTTGTTTAATCTATAAAAGCTTTTCTCCATTTGTCAACAGGGAAATAATTCTTTGTGAATTCTACTGTGACAGACCTTAGTAGCAGGTAAAATCTGTCCAAGAGAAGCAACAGAAGTGGGAGGTCTCTTAATTAGCTTTCTAATGTACAATTAAAATACATCCCTTATTAGTCATGGGTAACTTGTAACCTAGCATGGTGTTTATTTACTTGAGATCATTTTGTTTTGATAGCAAAGGAATTCACTACTTTCTGAATGGCAAGTTAACAATGAATATCTTGCTTATGAAGCAGAAATATACTACTTCATCTAATGAGTGAGGGAAAAAAAAAAACAAACCCAACTAATTCAAATGAATACCATAAACAGTATTTTCTAAAAAAAAAGCAACACAGTTGGATTTGATTTGGAAAGAGCAATAGCAGGCATATGTCATGTATCATTACAGGAGAGAACTGGCGACAGTATTATTCATTATAGGGTTTCAGAGTGCCCTAAATTGGAGTATAAGATTATTGGAAGTGGATGATTTCCCCAGATTACTGCTTAATAGTGACTAAAGGGCCCACATTACTCATATTTGCAATGAAAATAGTGCCAAAAAACAGCAGTAGTTGACTGGAATGAAATGTGGAGCCCTCAGGGTTTTAGCTTGAGATGCAGCTTAATTGTGTGTCTCTTGCTTAATACAAATGTCCCTGAGACTCTGAAGCTGGTGTGCTTTCAGCACTTGCAAATTGATCCAGCACTTTCCAAAGTACTTACTGGTTTGTGTCTTTTTCTTCACTGCTTTCTAAACATATTATTATGACTTTGCAGACTAAAGTAGGTTTCCCTCTTCTTAACTGTTTGTCATTACCCGATGCTATATTCTTTCAGATTCCTGTCACCTTTTGTTTTTTTCATTCATCTGATTAATCTTCTATAGTGACAAGGCTGAAAGAAGGGTTAGGGTCTGGATTGTGGCAAACAGAATCTTCCCTTTGTACAATGTACAATGGACATGGAAGAATGACCTACCTGGGACTGGTGCACTTCTGTCATAATACAACCAATCTGTGGGTCACTCTTGTAAATGAACTATAAATGTTGTGAATTACTTTTAAAATCAAATAAATTAATAGAATCACAGAATGTTAACAATTGAAAAGAACCTCAAAAGATCATTTAATCCAACTCTCCTGCCAGAGCGGGATCATCTAGGGCAAGTACCACAGGAATGCATCCAGACTGTGTCTCCAGAGGAGACTCCACAACCTCTCTGGGTAGCCTGATCCTGGGCTCTGGCATCCTCAGAGTGAAAAGGTTTTTTGTTATGTTCCCGTGGAACCGTCTCTACTTCAGCTTGCACCCACTGCCCCTTGTCCTACCATTGGACGTGACTGAGCAAAGATTAACTCTGTTGTCCCAACACTCACCCTTCACATCTTTATAAATGTGAATGAGGTCACCCTTTAGTCTCTTCTTCTTGAAGCTGAAGAGCCCCAGCTCCCTCAGCCTTTCCTCATAAGGAAGATGTTCCACTACCTTCAGCACCTTTTATGGCGTTGTGCTGGACACTTACAAGAAGTTCCCAGAGGTCCTTCTTGAACTGCAGGGTCCAGAACTGGACACAGTATTCCAGATGCAATCTCACCAGAGTAGAGTAGAGGTGGAGGAGAACCTCTCTTGACCTACTAGGCACACTCCTGATACATCCCAGGACACCATTGGCCTTCTTGGCCACAAGAGCACATTTGTAAATTAGCCCTATTTGGAAAATGTTGTTCTAACTTTGGAATAAGGCATACGTAGAGCATTCTTGTAGAACACCTACATTAGAATGACCCAAAATTTACACACTTTGGACAAAAAGGTATTTAGAGTTTGTCTCTGCCACATCCTGTGGGATGTAGCAAAAATACTGAGGAAGAAAAGTATTCTGTTTTGTGGAGGTGTTGGACTGAAGTACAAAACAAGGAGTTTTAATTCAGTACTATGTTGAATTCTTGACGTGCCAAGCTCAGACAAGATTGCTAACCACTGTGCTTCTACTTGCTGATGATTAAATAGAAATAGAAGTAACTTCTTTTGTTTACTGAAAATGTAAGGTGTAAGCAGCAAAGACTAACTTTTGCATTTAAAAAATGCTTTGGGGAAGGACTTCAAGAACTCATTCTGTCCATTTACTTTAAAAAGCAAGGCATGGAACTAAAATTACATGTTCCATTATAAATAGGGAGATGAGCAATGGAAGAAATTGCTCCTAGATTTGTGTCCTGTCTGACAAGGGTCGTGATTTCTACCTTACCTGCAATACCTTGTAGATTTGAATAACTATGAAAGAAATGACAGATACTGAACATTATGCTCTTTGTTTTTCCTTTTTTTAAGTTAGAGGGATCTTTTAAGTTTCTTTTGTGTCATCATGGTGGACTCAGTTGGAAAGTAACTAGGATTAATTGATACCTATAAATAGTGGCTGACTGAAAGCAAGATTTAAATATGAACTCAAAATAATCTGAACCTTCTGGGTTTCCCTGATCTCAGAGTAGTATATCTCTTAATATTGATCTTGTGGCTGTGTTCCTCAAAGAGGGAACTACTGATGAGGATTTTAAATTGTTGTTATTTCCTTCAGCTTGGAAGATTAAGTAGCAACGTTTCTAGGGAACACTTAGAACTTTTTTTAGATGAGGAGATTTTTAATATTTATTAGAGACATTGTTGCCTGAATTCAGCCACTTACACAAAAGACGTTATTTGTTATGCTATGATCATTGCAAATTTCTGCCTTTCAGAAAGAACTTTACCAGTCCTATTTCTGAAATACAATACAATATAAACTGTGCAACAAGAAGCATGTTACTGGGGAGTCCCTGAGGTGTTATGAAGTTAATACAGGGAACGGATATCAGTAAACATGTCTAGGGTGATTTGACATGATCATTTTTAATATAGAGGAGAAGTTCAAGATAAAAAGAATAAAATGGATCTAGTTCATGATAAGGTGAGAACTCAAAATTTGGAAGCAGAATTCTTCTAGGAGAATATTTATATGAAGAGTAAAAACGCATTTGAAAAACAGAAGGAAATTATTTTTAGAATAAAGGCAAACATACATGAATGACCACATAGTAAGAATATTATGTGATCATTTGTTATATCTCATAAATTTTTGAAATCAGATATTAGAGAATGCAAGCTACATTCCATTGTTCTGCATAAAGCCCCACTGAAATGATTATATTCCTTCAACTCCCATGTAGCAAAAATTCATTTCTTTTAAGGTGATGTTTTTTTCCCCTGTCTAATATTGTTCTGCCACCTCTTGGGGAAAGAAAGGACATCTTTGGTTATATTATGTTTTCCCTAAATCAAAAAGTACTTTCACTCTATCAGGTTACAGGTGAACAAGTGGGAAAACCTTGTTCTTCAGTTGGAGTTTAGCTAGACCCAAGGTTGGATCTGACAGAGCTTGCGTAATGTCATTGCCCTTCATATAAGACTTGTTCAGGAGAAGATGACTTCTGCTGTGCCCTTTCAGGTTAGGCTGGCTGCTTGTGATGGGCACGTCTGACTCCCTCCTTCAATCCTTGCTTTCATTGGTGCTGAGGAATGCTGCATTGCTCTCAGTGTCCTGAGAATACTTGCAGCTTTGCATTAAGACAATTTCCAAAATATACATGAAAAATATGTATCTTCAACCCTCTTAAGATGGAATATATTTGTCCATTGCATTTGCTTCACTAAGGGTAACAGAGCTTGTTTCTTTGTATTCTCTCCAAAGGATCAAAGAACAGACCCAGCTGGAAAGAAATAAGCATGAAAATACCTCAGGTGTCTAGCTGCTGTGTCTTGTTTGTATGCCAGTGTTAATAACAGTTGACCAAACACACGACAGGAGTGGTTTCTTGTTTTTTTCTTTTTTTTGGTGGTGTGGGTTTCTTCATCTAGGACCTTTATCTTTCTTTGGACCTTCTCTGTAGCAGAGAAAATAGTTTGTCCTCTGGTATCAGCTGGATGTGCATCACATAATGAGCTCCCTGCCACTTTGGGCATGATGTTTATTTTTTGCCCCTCTCTGGTATTTGCCTTTTCATTTTCTTATATCCTTTTCTGCCCTCCTGCCCTCTCTGAGATATATTGGGACTGATTTAATGGACTGTGGACTGTGTTCAATTTCTGTGCAGGACAAGTGTTCTAAAGCTCTGCAGGACAGGTGTTCTAAACCTGACTCAGATACTGTTACAAAAATCACTTATGTGCCTTGTGCCTCAGTATTCCCATCTGTAAAACATTAATATTATTTAGCAGCTTCAGACATCATACATATTAAATATTTTGAGAGGGGGAAAAAGAGAGAAAGTTTAATCTAATTAAAATACTTGTATCAAGAAAAACAAACAAAACCAGCCACATTCTGGACTTGCCATTGCACATGTTAGAGCAAGGCTGGAACTCAAACCAGATATTAATTGCTATTCAAATATTACACATTTTTTGTCGAGTGGTTACATGCCATTAATCTGAACAGTTGCGCAGTTGGTTGTCTCATCTGTGCAATACTCTTCTGTTGCTTCTACTCAAAGCCAAAAGTTGTGGTGCTTTACCAATTACCATTTCCATAAACTGCATGCTGTTAATGTTCACATCTATTAAATACTGTGTACAAAATACAAAGTATGCAAGAGAATACTAATTAAAATTACTGTATTTATTTCTCTCTGAGAAAAAGTATCAATGTAGAATAATAGTGTATCTCAGGGCTAAAGACCTTGGAACTCACATTCACAGCAACTGTAATCTGCCTTGTGCTAATGATAATAGGAGACGGTTCTTTGCTAGGAGTTGTAACTTTCATGTCTGTTCTATTGCATGAGACCAAAGCTGAAGGCAGAAAATAAATGTTCACTCCCTCTATGCTAGCCCAGCAACAAAATACCATGATTGTTGGATAGAAAACTAATTGGAGAAGTGTCTGTTTTTCTATAGGTCGAATATTTGACAATTAAAAAAATAATAAATATGGACCTATTTAGAGCAGAGTTATCAATGTAGCATTCACAAACCATTCTGTGGTACTGATCTGTTAAAAATCTTTACAGATTTTTCAGAGGGAAACAGAAAGGTCTTTTTTTAAAAAATGTGAATTTTTCAAATACGAATATATCAGATTAAAATACATTCAATTATCCAGATCGGGTGAGAAGTGGGCATATGGCTGTATTGTAGCAAGTAGAACACAAACTGCAATCATTATAGCTCTGAAATATTAGTGTGGATCTATTTGGCCTCATTTTGTAATTCACTAATTTGGTATTCACATTCTATTGGTGCTTTTCCTTCAGCATCCCCTACTTAAATTAACAGTACTGAAATTGTGACCTTATGCTCTATCTTTCAGCCACACTTTGATTTCTCAAACTGTTAAAAATGGAAAATCTATTATTTATCAAAACATTATTGTGCATTTTGTCTGCTCAGTAAGCAAAACTGTATGGCAGTAATAAAAAGCAGAAAATGATAGGTGAGGTTTTCATCAAGTCACCATTTCCCAACACTTCATATTTACATAAATCTTGGTTTAAAGCCAAGCAGAGTTTTAAGTGTACTTTAAACTTCATCTTATCCTCAACATTAACATTAAATGCCTTGTTTTACTTGCTGAGAGCAGCTACTCTATATAATCCATGGACTGAGGCACAGAGTGTCCTAAAAATAGGGGATAACATGTGAATAAATTTGAACTTTCTCCTTCCCATTTGTAGTGTCTTAACTGACAAACTGTTTCCTATTCATTTTAATGGGACTGGTGATGGATCATGTTGTAGCATAAGGAGACATACTGACTAGGCCTGTAGGTCTAAGAGGGGTGGCATATTTGTCACAGATCATATGGTGAGTTATAAATTATACCTGCTGTCTTCTGTACTCAGTAATTCCGTTACAGACAAGGAGTAAGCATTATAAAAGAGAGCAGATGGTTGTGTCTCTGCTGCCTGCCTTCTGATTTTCTGTCCTGGCTGTACTGCCAGAGACACGTTGAATAGGTGCAATTCAAAGTGGTAGAGGAACCCACAAGAAAATGTGCTGTGCTGGACCTAGTCCTCACCAACAAAGAGGGGCTGGTGAATGAAGTGAAGCTGAAGGGTAGCCTAGGATGCAGTGACCATGAAATGGTAGAGTTTAAGATCCTCAAAGCATCAAGAAAGGTACACAGTAAACTCACTGCTCTGGACTTCAGAGGAGCAGACTTCAATCTCTTCAGGAATCTGCTCAGCAAGGTGCCATGGGAAAAAACTCTGGAAGGAAGGGGGGCCCAGGAAAGCTGGACATTGCTCAAGAATCACCTCCTTCAGGCCCAGGAGCAATGCATCCCAAAAAAGAGGAAGGCAGATAAGAATGCAAGGAGGCCTACGTGGATGAATGGAGAACTCCTGAACACACTTAGACACAATAAAGAAGCCTATAGAGAGTGGAAGAAAGGACAGGGAACCTGGGGCCAATAAAAAGACATTGTACGTGCAAGCAGAGATCAGGTTAGGAAGGGTAAAGCACAGCTAGAGTTGAATGTGGCTGGGGACATTAAGGGGAACAAGAAGAATTTCATCAGGTATATCAGTGAGAAAAGGAGAACTAGGGAGAGTGTAGGACCCCTTCAGAAGGCAAATGGAGAGCTGGTGACAGGGGACATGGATAAGGCTGAGGTGCTCAATGGCTTCTTTGCCTCGGTCTTCAGCAGCAAGTGCTCCAACCACAATGCCCAAATTCCAGAGGGCAAAAGTAAGGTCTGGGGGAGTGAAGACCTGCCCACTGTAATTGAGGATCATGTTCGTGAGCACCTAAGGAACCTGAACGTGCACAAGTCCATGGGGCCTGATGAGATCCACCCACGGGTCCTGAAGGAACTGGCAGATGAAGTTGCCAAACCACTGTCCATTGTATTTGAAAGGTCATGGCAGACTGGTGAAGTTCCTGCTGACTGGAAAAGGGCAAATATAATACCTATCTTCAAGAAGGGAAAAAAGGATGACCTCAGGAACTACAGACCAGTCAGCCTCACCTCTGTGCCTGGCAAGATCATGGAAAAGATCCTCCTGAAGGCTCTGCTGCGGCAGATGGAAAACAAAGCATAGGTGCCTGATGCCAACTAGCGTGGCTTCACCAAAGGCAAATCATGCCTAACAAATTTGGTGGCTTTCTATGATGAAGTCAGAGCAGCAGTGGACAAGGGTAGGGCAACTGATGTCATCTACCTGGACCTGAGTAAGGCCTTTGACTCTGTCCCACACAACATCCTGGTCACCAAACTGGAAAAACACGGACTTGATGGGTGGACAACTCGCTGGATAAGGAATTGGCTG
>VWZI01009183.1:218337-279001 GCA_013396835.1 Psilopogon haemacephalus
GCCAAGTGTAAGGTCCTACACCTGGGTCGGTGCAATCCCAAGCACAAATACAGGCTGGGTGGTGAGTGGCTGGAGAGCAGCTCTGATAAAAGGACCTGGGGGTCTGGGTGGATGAGAAGCTCAACATGAGCCAACAGTGTGCACACATGGCACAGACAGCAACTGTGTGCTGGGCTGCATTAAGAGAAGTGTTGCCAGTAGGGCAAGGGAGGTGATTCTCCCCCTTTACTCTGTTCTTGTTAGACGCCACCTGGAGTACTGTGTGCAGTTCTGGAGCCCCCAACACAAGAAGGACATGGAACTGCTGGGGAGAGTCCAGAAAAGGGCCACGAAAGGTGATCAGAGGGCTGGAGCACCTCTGCTATGAGGACAGGTTGAAAGAGTTGGGGCTTTTCAGCCTGGAGCAGAGAAGGCTTCCAGGAGACCTTATAGTAGCCTTCCAGTACCTGAAGGGGGCCTACAGGAAGGCTGGGGAGGAACTATTCATAAGGCCTTGTAATGACAGGACAAGGGGGAATGGGTTCAAACTGGCAGAGGGGAGATGTAAACGGGATGTTAGGAGGAAATTCTTCACAGTGAGGGTGGCGAGACACTGGAATGGGTTGCCCAGGGAGGCTGTGTCTGCTCCCTCCCTGGAGGTGTTCAAGGCCTGGCTGGATGAGGTCTTGAGCATCCTGATCTAGTGGGAGGTATCCCTGCCTATGGTGGGGAGTTGGAACTGGATGATCTTTGAGGTCTCTTCCAACCTAAACCATTCTGTGATGCTATGAATTCTCAGCTGCTCTTTGCTTCTTCACAGGTATCAGTTGTTCATCTGAGATCATATCTGTGGTTATTATGTTAAGCAGAACTGTACAGTGTCATGTTCCTTATTCCAGCTTTTTGTCAGACTTGGGGTTTTTTTGTAGTTCTGGTACAACTTCATTTAGTGGATATTCACTGGTCGAAACTTAGAAAATGTATTTTGCTTCATTCCTTGCCCCTCTCAGCTCTCAGGCAGACACTTGCTATGTTACTTGTTCCCTCCAGGGCATGAGAGGTAATGTTCTCTACTTCTTTGAGCTGGGTTTTGCTTAGGAAGGCCAGCTCAGTTCTTCTTCCACCACTATAGTTATTAAAAGAGATGATATTTTCTCTCATTTAGCTTATTTTTTCCCAGTGCCATGGGTTGATTTGAATCCACTGCTGATATTCAGTACCATGTTGCATCATGCCAGCTTCAAAATAAATCTAGTGGCTGGAGCAAAGCATCCTGCGGCTTGAAGTGCAGATTGTAACATGAGAGGCTTCCCATTCTGGTTGATGCTTCTGGTTTCCAGGTTTGGGGTGCTAGAGTGGGCTTTAGGTCAGGGGATGGGGAAGGCTGTTGGCTTCTAGATTTTGCTGCACTTCTCCTGCAAACAGGCTACGGCAGTTGTGCATCCTATTACCTCATTTATAGTAAAAGTCTTTTTATCTTAACCTGGAGGTTTGTTTTGTTTTTTTTTTTCTTTCTTTCCATCACCTCTGTGTTTGGCAAGAGCAGCTGTGTTAACCCACCACACTTTCAAAGACTTATTCCATGCTTTATTTTTGACACAACACAAATTCAGTGTTGTATATAAATGCTGCTGTAATTTTATTCCCTTTGTTTTATTGTTATAGTTGTTTTCTCTTTAGATACGTCATTTAGCTATAAAAGGCTGTGGATTCCTTTTATTTGGAAGCCTTTAATAATAAAAAGGTCTTGCATATGTATTACTTCTAAGTTTTGAACAGCTCAGCTTTAGAGTTACATATTCATGATACAAATGTTTAGGGAAGACAAACACAGATGAAGCATACATTCAGAGACAGAATTGTTCTGCTCGTGTTGCATGATTTTCATCTAAGCAGCAGAGTAATAATTGTTTTTTCTGAAACAGGGTTAAACAGACTGTTTGACATATATTGGTAATGCTGGCATCTAATTGATGCCATTTGTGACTCTGTGCCTATATTATTCAATTGAAAATTTATTGAGGAAGATAGATCAATTTCTCATCAAAGTGCCTGGTTTTGTTTCTTTGGGTTGTTTTTTGTTTGTTTGGTGTTTCATATGTTTGTTTGTTGTGTTATTTTTCTTTTTTTTTTTTGGGGGGTGGGGTTGCCCTTTCAGTTGCTAAAACAAACTAAAAGAAAAACCACAACAAAACAAAACCCCAAACCCAACAGTTACACTTGAAAAGAATCAAAGCATTACAATTAAAAGATTTTTATGCTAATGGCAGTTAAAAACTAATATATTTATCCTCCTTACTGTTGATGATTTCTAACTAAATGAGGCACTAACTAAATATTTGTAACATGTTTTATCAAATTATTCTAAAGTAATGGTCTTAGTATGGGTTCATGTATTGTGGAGAAGAGCAGGGGACATATATGACTGATAAAAATGCAGGAAATTTGCCAATACTTCTGTAGAAGTCAGTTGGATATAGGATTGCTTGAGATGTGTGATTAATGGGCCTTAACTTTGCATATTGCTAGCAAATGAAAAGAAAATATGAAAAGAAAAAACTTTTTTTCAAAATTAAATGATCTTTTTTGTATTTAATTAAGGTTTTTTTCTCTTTGAAACCCATTTTGTGCTCACCAGTCTATTTGAAACTGGACCTATGATGGTTAATATTAATTTGCCTTTAATGGATTGGAGTTTTTAGTTAGCACAATCTAGTGTTTCCAATCTTAATTAAAACTTCATTCTATTTTGTGTGGAGTTATCTGTTGGAAAAAGGATGGCATATGGCAAGAGAGGTAGAAGAGAATGTGCCTGCTTTGCCACTGAACATCCAAGGGACATGGTTTTCTTCAGTGTACAGTAGTGCTAGCCTTAATTTCACATCCTTAGGCAATGTGAAATGAAAATAAGACTGCTTCTGAAGCAAGAGGAGAAATGTTCATAAGACATTAGGCCAAAACTAGTTAATTTGAAAGAAGGAGGCTGGTAATCATGGTAACAATTAGTGACTGGTGAGATATAGATGCAATGCGAGGTCAGTTTCAGAAATAATCTTGTTTTAAGGGATATTTACTTAGAAGTGTCTATATATAAATTAGAAGAGGGAGGTAAGGTTCTCAATTGCCAGATCCACACATTCTGTGTTGTTAAATCAAGTGCTCTATATTTCTTAAACCCTGTCAGAAATTGCCTGGTGTCACTGTGCAAGTCTTCTTTAATTTCCATTCTAGAAGGATTTGCTGATTGCTGGTAATTCTTTGATCATTTCTTCAAACAACTGATCATAATAATTATAGTGCTCTTATTTAATGAGGCAGCACTCCTCTAAGGACTAAGCAAATATTATTTATGGCTCAAGTAATTCAGGTACAGAGAAGTTTAAATCACTGTGTCATACCCAAGGGAAAGCTGCACTATTTCTGTCTAAGATTTTTAGAAAGAAATACGAGTGCTTGTACCCTTTAAAATTTGCTTAGTAGACCTGATGCACCTCAAGTTGTGCAACTTCTTGTGCGTAAATATGAGGACATTGCATAGATCTTTCTTGCAAGCAGTTAGTTCTTCCAAGATGTACTACAAAGTGTTTGTTCATAGGTTCTGCAGTTTTGGAATCCTTTGTGGTTTTCAGCTCAAATGTCCTTTTCTTCCTCTTTTTGCAAAAGAACATAGGTAAAGTTTGTGGGTAAGGACAACAGTTTTTATCAAGACCCTGCTGAGATCTGGTTTGTGCTTATATTCTGGATAGGAATAGGAGCAAAAATAACCCTCTCAAATTACAGTCTTTTAACTAAAATACTTATGCCAGCCCTGCCACTGGTACTACTTGCTGCAGAACTACAGCAAGAGATAGCTCTTTTGGTTAAAAAAGTGGGTTAAGACACATCAGAAAGTTTTGTGTTGTTGTTATTGTAACTTGAGGAAAACTACCCTTCTGACAGCAAAGTGCAGATTACTCTTTCTTGAATGATTTTCACAGAAGAATCTATATTAGAATCAACCTGTTGTATAGCTTTGCAATATTGTCATTTTAAACTTTAGGTCCTGTGCACGCTTGCACAAGTGCAGCTACACTGAACCTAATGCTTAGGGTGGGGCTATGGAAAAGTGTCTGAGGAAATGCCTTAGTCACAATTAATATTTAGAATACTGAATTGAAATAAAGCTATAGTAAGGTTAGCCAAGGGAGTTAATTTGTTCACCTTTTTGTTCCCCCAAAAGCCTGTCCATGAGATTTCATGATGGGCCTCTCAAGTGATGCTGGGAAGTACTTTGTCACAGAATGTCAAACAGAATGTTTGATATTTTTATCACTGCATACCAGCCAATGAAAAGGAAAATATTTGCAAGCATCTTTTCAAAAGCAAGCCACTAATTATGGTAATAAACTACATAGTGAGGTCAGCCTTGCTGTCTTTGATCTCTGAAAACATCATCCATGAAATTTTATTTGCTAGTTGTCAGTCTGTGGGGTCCCAATGGCTCTTTTATACATGATTCATAAGGGCAAAGGTATTCCAAAAATTTCTACATCATCCTGAACTATTTTCTCTCATAATCTGCTACTTCTTCCTCCTATCTTAGACCATACTGCTTTCCTTTGCTCTGCTCAGTTCTCTTGTATTACTCTTCATTTCCCTTGCATATTACCCTTATTTTATTTTTCCTTATTTTATCTGAATTTCTTGGTACATACAGTGGAACTTTCTTATGTCTGTCTTCAAATCAGAGACCAGCTGAATATGACAGGAATTTATACCAGGGACAGATTTTGTTCATTTCAAATAGGAGTGACCTATGGGAAAAAGGATTTATTGAAAGGTAATGACATTTGCTGCTAGTTCAAGACTGAAGGGAGCTGGAGGGTCAGCCAGTTCAGGGAAAGGGGCATAAAATTTAAAATGGATGGAGTGGATTTAAGGACCATCATGTTCAGATATCCATTTTCCACTTGAAGTATGGAAAATTATAGTAACAAGACTGGGGATTGGGGAAAAGCTCAACTAAAAGGACCAAGTGTGTAACAGTATCTTCACAACTGCTCAATGGAGAGATAACAAAATAGGCATGACAGATCTTACAAAATAATGTCTTCTGGCAACCAAATAAATTGTTTGATTTTATTTTTTAAGTGTAGAAGAATAATACTGAAGATAATCAGCTGGAAATAAATGACTAATTGTACAAGAAACTTTATTGGTCTCTTTGGAGGTATACACCATGTTACAAGGTTACAAATGTAGTATCATGAATGGATATTCAGAAATAAATGTATTTCTTAGATTGCAGCACCACAGATGCCAATTTCCAGTTTAGGTTACCCTCATCCAGCTGACAAATTCCTAAGCTAAACAGTACAAAACATTAACTCGTGGAGAAGAGGTATTTAGAATGAGTAGTGCTCACTCTTGACTACCCTGAGATGGAATTATTTTCTGCCATGATTTCTGGGATCAATCTTTTTTATGAAGTTTGAGGATGCACCTACTGACTTTTCTGGGAGTTATTTACTCTGAAGTATTAACCTGTTTCCTTTCAGAACGAAGAAGTTTTCACGTTTTATGCTCAGAACTAAGCAATTGCGTTTGTTTGTGCAAATAAATGTATTTTGTAGGGCAATTATAAACAGGATTCTAAATAGCTTCTGTACCTGTATTCTGGATGAGCAGCCTGTGTCCTGTGAAAGATGTTGTTGTTTCTTAACAGCAATACACATGATTTTTTACTTAGAAAAATCCTCCCTCCCCTTTGAAAGATTTTTGTTTTGAATCTAAGCATCTCTAGGACTTGGTTTCATACAGTGGACTTTCTCCATAAAAGACATCAGTATCACATTTGTTCCAGTAAAATACAGTCTACCATAAAAAGCAGCCTTTTGATCTTCATGAGCATCTTTTGTTAGATCTTAACACTTTGTTCTTTAGAATATCTCATTTTGTGTTCTCCAGTAGCTCAATGGCAAGGAAACTGTTTACTGGTGTTCACATTTACATGGAAGTGGAGCTGTATTAGCCAGATTCTGAACTGGCTGTAGTCAGAAATAATTTAATGACAGAGTTTGATATTCATGTGACAATAGTGAAAACTATCATTTTTTCTCTAGAGATCATAATCTTTACTAGTATTTGTTAGTTGTATAACCAAAACGTTGGAGGAATTGCCTAACAAGTATCACTTATTTAGTGTTTTAAAACTACATTGCTTTTTTTTTGTCTTCCAAGCACTGTGGAAATGTACAGCTTTGTTTTCTGCAGTTGGAAGTGATTAGTAATGTAACAGAGATCTATCAGTCTTCAGTGTGGTTAGCTTAAGGAACAGGATTAAAAAAAAAAACAAAACACTTTTCATAAACTATGCTGTCTTGAGACTGATGATAACATGGACAATAAAAGAATGAGGCATCAGAATCCTCTTTTCCTAAAGCACCTGACTTCTGTTTTTCAAATCAATGAAAGAACAGAAGCCACCTTGCAGTCTCGTAAGAAAAAAATAAAAAGAAGAAAAATACATGTTAGGGTTTAAAGTGAAAACTAAGATTAAATTAGGTGCTGTAGTTCCAAAATAAAAATCTGCTGCAATCCAGGTACAGCCTTGGACAGCTGAGTAGTTGCAAAAGCTTCATTGGCACTTTCAAGTCTGCCTCCAAGGTCCAGTGGATGGTCACTGTGCATTCCACAAGCAGCACAGGAATTATGAGAGCTTTGCTTTACCAAGACTGCCACAGGAGGAAGACACTGTGGTGGGGCTTGTCTTTTGTGGAATAGCACAGTCAGGACAGTGAGCACCAGCATTGGGGCTTGCCTTGTGTGGAATAGCACAGTCACAGGAGTGAGCAGCAGCATTGGGGCTTACCTTGTGTGGAATAGCACAGTCATGGAGTGAGCACCAGCATTGTTTTTCAACTTGTGCATATTCAAACACCTTTTCTCTTTTGTAAGACAAAGGCCTATTTGCCTGGTTCTGTTACTCTGCTGCCCCTGTGGACTCCAGGGCTGGAAGAGGTGAAGGAGGAACTTTTATCTGGATGTGTAGTTTTGTGGATTATAGGTAAAATCTCTTAGTCTTCTTTTAAGCACCACTACTTAAGCAAAGAAAGTAGTGATTTGAAATGTAAAATTAGATTCTCAATAGATAGTGATAACAGCAAGCATTTGACAGTTCATATAGGTTTGGGGGAATTAGTTCAACTCATGTTTCCCTTTAAAGCCAGAAAGCTGACGATTTTGAAGAATTCCAGCAGTGAAAACATATTCAGTTACCTGGAATTTTATGTCTCTTTTGTGGTTTTTGTTTCGTGGTTTTGTTTTGTTTTGAATGTTTCCTTTTATTAAGAAGTTCCTTCTCACTTGAAATAGACTTCAATTATTTTTTTTTTTCACCCAAATCAAACCACTCTGAATAAACTTCCAAAAATCCAGAGTGTGAATGTGAAGTCAGTGTTGCAAGCAGTGAAAGAGTGGAGAAGAACCCAGTTCCGTAATTTTCTAAAAGAGACTGAATGTGGTTATGATCTTATTAAATCAGTACAATGGCAATCTGAATAATTACTGCTGTGAAGTAATTATACGGGTACATTTTGGAAAAAAAAAAATTTAGTCTTACCTCTACTTGGAATTGCTTGGAGTATTTAGAATACATTTAATGGTTCAGTAATTTGAGAAATCATAAAACATATTACAATTAAGGAAGTGGTTAATAATGTATATCTTGTTTAGTTGTATTGCGGAAACCAAAGTAATTCCTGTTTTAATTGTGAAAATGTTAAAGTTAAGTAGTGGCAGGCAAATTACTTGTGTAGTGTTTAGTCATGTAATCAGACAGTGGAGCTTCTTGCTTCTTGGCAAGAAGGCCTTTTTTTATTATGATTGCAGGATGCTGGAATATATGCCTAGCTCACTGCTGAAGGAACCACACTGGCTGAACTTGGTGGTTTCTCTTTGTTCCTATACTGGTAATTGCAGGCACAAGGTGGCTTTGGATTTCAGAGTAGAGTCTTCCTTAATCTATCATCAACATGATTCCATCTGGAGTGCAAGAGTTGTGCAGTTTATCAGTGAAAGATTGGGAGGAATTGGTAGGAGCAGTTGTCTCTGTAAAGCTGGCCAGAAACAAGGGGAGGTAGGCATCGCATTGTGTGAAATCTTACTTATTTCCTATTTGATACAGAGCTGTGTATGTCATCTTAGGTCACAGTGCAAGAGAGACACTGTGTTCAGAAGGGGGTGTCACCTTGAGTGTAAAGCTTCCAGTAGGACCAGCATATAATACTGAGCCACCCGTTTAATTTGCTTGGAACAGTCGCTAGGCATTTATCTTTACAAGCTCTGTTGGCACGGTCGTCGTTGTCCACAGCACAGAACAAATTAAAAAAGGCTGAAAATGCTTTCTCTTTGAATGATGAGTTGTCCCAAAAGAGTAAGATGGACAAAGTAACCATATAGTATTTCTAAAACAAAGAAACAAGGGAAGGAAGGAAAGAAAAGGAATGGAGCAAATCCACTGCAATTGCAGAAAGAGTTAAGCCATTTTTCTATTTACACGGTTTATTTCACAAGTGTCTGACTCATTGGGCATAACCAGCACAGTTAAATTACAAAATTACTATTTGGTTCTTTTTTATTGACTACAATTCAAAGCTGCTTCAAGCCTTCCAAATTTAATCCCCCCAGCTCTTTGCCAAGAACATTACCTTTTATTTTCAGCATTAAACTGTGTAAGATACCCCTAAGGCTACATGTGAGCTCACCCTCCATGATAGGAGCTAACAGAGTGTATCAATTGTTCATGATTTCCTATTCTCCTGTAAATTGGGAGAGGCGGGAGGAGCACTGGAATGGGAATTTTGTATTGTCAGCAGTTCTTTTGCAGACTGTAGCTCAGGCAGTGCATATCAAGGTAATTAATTGTGGAATGTTTTCAGCTCCTCAGTCTGAGTTACCGTTTAGCAACCTGTCAAAACTGAACTAATAAGCCCATTGCATATATTTTGATGGGCTTGTTTTACTTTAACTGTTGGGATACTATTTCTCTTTTCTCCCTTTTGGTTCAAATGAGCTAAGAAACCACCATAAGATGGTTAACCTGGAGGAAAAGGCCTTTTCTCAGGGCCAGGGTACAACCTTTCAGTGAAGCTTTATGTTGCTTTGTCTCTAGCAAATTCATTTGCTTTAAAGTATCAGAGGCTTTTATGAGTGTGCTTTGTGAAATTAGCCTCCTTATGTTCCACCTCCCCTTTCCAGATGAGGACTTTACTTGTTAGTTGATTGCATTGCAGGTGTGAGATGATTATTTATAACTGTAATTGCTAATTACAGTGTAATTTATTTGTGGAAGTAAGTGCTGAACTTTAGTATAGATTTCAACAAGTGATTTCCCATGCATATTTTGAATGGCAAATATTAAATCAATTTTTAAATGAAATCAGGTTTTAAAATGTCTTAGAATCTGCTTTCCCTAATGTGGAAAAATTGGTGTTTAACAACAAAAATAGATTAATATATTTTAAAATCTGTAAGTTTATCCTTATTTCTTAAAGCACCTGTAATGATACCCCTCACTATTTCATTGATTTTATTCACTAAATCTAGAAGCTATTGTACAAAGTCACCTACAAGACAATTAACAAACTTTCACCTTTCTGATGTTTTAAAAGATAATTCTTGTGTATGTGTTGTTGCTTTATGAGTTCAAGATAAAGGTCAGGATGGAAATATGGCTACGAGGCAGTATTTCTGCTTGATCGAAGTTCCACATGTTAGCAATTGGTTGTAGTTCTGAATGTAGCTGTAAAGTTGCAAGTGAGAAAGTGGAGCTGTCGTCTCTTCTGGAAGGTTCAGTGATGAAATGGGTGTCAAGGTTGGTAGTGTTGCTGTATTCTAATCTGTGTATCTAGATTTAACTTTATTCCTCTTGAGAAATTTGCTTTTGTCAAACTTACATATTAAGTATTTTTGTTCTTCCCCCCCCCCCTCTTTTTTTTTTTTAATTAAGAAGTGACCTGTGGAATCATAGAATGGGAAGGCAGTCAGTATTGAATATATTGTAAACACAAATTAAGTCTTTGCTAAAAATACCTTCCTGCCAATATGTGGCAAGCATCAATTCTGAAAGAGCCACATTATCCACAAGTGACCTTACTGACCATCAAGATTTGCTTTTTCTTTTCATTTATCCTTGCCAATAATTATCTATCTGCATTCCTGTGGACTGAAATCCAATTTGTCTTGAGAACACGTTAATACTGCCAAAAGGTGTTAAAGTTGTCCTGAATTTCTCCTGTCTGTTGAACACATGAAATATTGTAGTATAAGTCATTTGGCAATAGAAGTTGAACAAATGAGAAGGGCCATTCAGCCTCAGGAGATGCACAGATTCAAAGAAGAAAGACCAAAGAAATAGGAAGAACAAAAAAAAAATAGTTGGGTTTTGTTTGTTCTTTAGGCTTTTGTTTTGTTTTGTTTTACTAGATGGAAAACATAAACTGGGAAAGGAATATTTGCTGGTTTGGAGAAATTAAGGGTGTACCTGAAAACAAGGGCAATGATACTGCTCTAGAAGGAAGAGTTGCTTAAGAACTGAGGAAACAGAGGTACTTTAAATTTTTGTCCTTCAAAAAAATACATTAGGAACATGATTTAGGGATGGCCACATTCACATTAGTGGGAAGTTGAAGCCCAGATATATAGACAAACGTAATTGCCTTGCTTGTGATGTTGATTGATTCATAGACTGAGCAGGTTCATGGCTACAATTCAATTTCATTCATTAAAATCTGAGGTGAAAGACATTGCTAATCTCAAGGTATGAAATTTATATTGCAGTGCCTCATTTTGTTGATGATCAAATGCTTTTGAAATATTTTTCTTCCAAAAGTCTCCATTTCTTTTCCATTTCTCCTTCAGTGTATGGAAAGTGTATTCTGAGTGTTAGGTACATACCACATCTGTGTGGTAGAATAATATTTCACTGTTACAGAGAGTTGGAACAGTACAACTACCTAGTTTACAATTATTATTTTTTTTTAATTTAGAGGTACACAAGTGGTTTCCTGTGAAGCAATTGGAAGTTATTTTGTTCACAGAGCTCACCTTGTTTTTCTTCATCAGTTCATTCTGGAAGCCTAAACTGTTTGATTTTTGTCTTGGTAAAATCTTAATGAAAATATTTTATAATATTCCTGGAATAATACATTGAAGTTTCCTTCTTCTATTTAATAACTTGAACTCTGGGTTACACACACACACATATATTTATGTCATATTTACTGCTTCAGGAACAAAACTTCAATGCATACTTGTAACCTGGATTTGAGATTATTATTCTTCTTCTCATCTATTTACTTGTTTCCTTATCTTTGTCCTAATAGGAGTTTAGATGTATAGGTGTCAATATGGAAGAGTTTCTTACTTTTCTACATTTATATTCTTGTAGCAGAAATGACCCTTGAGTGACCTGTTCTAGTGGGAGGTGTCGCTGCCAATGGTCTGGAGTTGGAACTGGATGATCTTTGAGGACCCCTCCAACCTAAACCATTCTATGATTCTATAAAACTGATTCTGGTGTCCTCACTATGTTTTGCATGCAGATGTTTAGGGGACTTTAGGGAAGTTCTGTTGTTTATTTTGGGGGTGGAGATTTTTATGTGCATATGTGTGTGTGAGAGTTCAGCAGTCACATCATTTGCTTCCCATGCTGACAGTACCTCCCCATTTAACACAGTGATGTTTGCTAACTTTCCAAGAGCTAATAACTCTCTTCAAGTCATCAAGATAAAGGTTAATGGTACACAAATAATGAGGGAGATATTTACTGTCAGCACAAATTACTGTGTTTACAGTTGGAACAGTGTTTCCAAAGAGAATCATAAATAAGTAAAACTGTGGGCTCTACATCTGAGCACTAATCATGGATTTCTTTGTAAATATTGAGATTCAGATTAGAGCTTGATACATGGCAGTGTCTGCTCACTACCTGCATTTACTGGAGTACTGATAAATTGCCATTTGATGCCATTGTAAAAAATGAACATATAAATAAGGTTTCTGTTCTGGGGATTTTATGAAAGTCTTTAAAAAATAATTTTAAAAATCCCAAAGCCACACTGCAGGGAAGAGCTACAAAAGTAAATCAAGATGAGGGAAAAGGAAATAAGGCCACATGATTCAGATGTTGATGTCAGGAGATCTGAGGCTATTTTCCAGTTCTGATTTAGTTCTTGAGCAGTTCTTAGGGAATCACTTTTTTTTGCCCAAAAGTGTTGAAGGCTCAAAGCTGCAATTTGCACAATATGGGTTTAAGGGAACAACCTCTTCCTCTAAACTGTGTAAGAGGTTGACATGTTTTAACAATACTTGAATCTTAAGGTTCTTTCAGTCGCTGTTTGTACGTGTTAAGAGTGAAACCCCAACCCAGCTGCTGCATCCAGTTGTCTTACACGTAATACTTGTCTTTCATTATTTAACATAGTCACAAGATGTAAAGTTGTCAGTTCTAGCCATGTTTCCTGTCATTTCTTTGTTTAATCATTTGTCTTTTCCAATTTACCTTGCAAGCTGGAAGGGAAGAAAGAGCGAGAATTTTTGAGATGGAGTCTTTGAAAAAAGAAATGCTGAGGAGGTTCTGTGGTTGGTGCCTGACATGTACAAACTCAGTTGTCATTCAGCATACTCTCAGAAGTAACATAGTTATCAGATAGCCTTGTGTAACGCCAACATTCCTGCTAATTCCCAAACTTAAACCTTCTCCCTCTCTCCATTCTGTGAAAAACAGTCCCTTTCTGAAATACTTATAAATGAGTAAATGGTCTCTAAAGTTGATTATTGAGCTGTTGGCATTCTGTCACTGAGCATATTTGATGTTCTCAGTGACAATGTGCAAGTTGCCGCTCAGGCTGACAAGTTTCTCGTAGAGAATGACCTGCAGCGTGGCTCATCTGCTAACCAGCAGGCTGCATCATGCATCACATATTCATGGAACTAAAGTCCCTGATCGGAGCAGTTGCCTGATAGAACTTGTTACATCAAAATACAGTCTAATGAAGAGAACTCAGAGGGAAAGGTCTTAAGCACAACATATCTCCTTGATAGCTCTCTGGAGGCTAATAAAATGAAATAGGGTGGATATTTGTCTCTCACTAGCCTTATCAAATGAAACTTAAAAGTGAAAGAATAGGGAGTGCAATTTGTATACTTTTGTTTTCCAGCAGCATTTATTTTTTTGCATAATGCAACTGGTAGATAAGATCAGCATTCATTTTGATAAATGAGCAGCAACTGATGACAGACTTCCTGGTAATGCCTAATAAATTTTAAGGCATTAGAGTTTCTTTGGCATATTTTGCAATTTCACAAGAATGATAGCTTGTCAGTGCTTGAAAGCTGGGGCATGGCCACTTTCTTATTTTTACTTGCAAGTGGAAGATGGTCTTCTGCACAAGGACATGTAGGTACAGAAGAAACTTCCCAATTTCCAATAAAGTGCCCTTGTTTAAACACCATCTGAGCCGAGCACAGTAAGCAGCTTGGAGCTCAGAGTTTTGAAATATATTTAAGCATTGTCGTGCAGACTTATGTCGTGCAGCTTTAAATCAGCTTTCTTTGCCCTAGAAGACAAATAAGACTTGAGCATGTCTTTCAGAGTTTTACTGAACTACCGAAGCACTTTCCTCCATTGGTTTCTTTGCACTGGCTCAAGCCCTTCATGCCTCAAAGTGCTCATTAGCTGCCTATTGATTCTGTTAAGAGACTGCAGTCTTCCTGGGCTTATCCAAACAGTGATGAAATCACACCTGACAGTTCTCTTCTCTGTGTTATTGGATGCTGGCTGCTTATACTATTGACAAAGCTGTTATTTGAAGAGAAATAAAGTAAATGCTAAGCTTGCATTTGTAGGCTGTGATACGGTTAAAAGTCACCTTTGTCGTGAGAACAGCTTCATTCCTCTAGTTGTATTGTGACCATAGAGCAAAGGTGTCAAAGATTACTCAACAAACATTCTTCATGTGTTTTTACTGGAATTACGCCTTTTCAATCTTGGCCTGAAATTTATAATTTAAGAAGAAATACATTATTAAACCTTTTTTGTTAAATCTTGGATTTTATAATCCTTAAACAAAGACCATCTGAGTGTCTCAGAAGTACAATTCCTATAGGAGAGCTTATGAGATTGGCCAGCAGGTCAAGAGAGGTTGCTCTGCCCCTTTACTCTGCTCTTTCAAGACCCCACTTCGAATCCTGCATCCAGTTCTGGTGCCCCAGCATAAGGCAGATACAGAGCTGTTGGAGTGAGTCCAGAGTAGGACTACAAAGATGAAAACCTCTACTAAGAAGGTAGAGTTAGTTGAGGTTGTTCAGCCCAGAGAAAAGATGATTCCAGGGGAACATTATATCTTCTTCCAATAATCCGAAGGGATCCTGCAGGAGTTCTTCAGAGGGACTTTTCATAAGGGTATCTAGCAACAGGATAAGGAGTAATGGTTTAAAGCTGAGGGAGTGTAGGTTTAGACTGGATCTTAAATAGAATTTCTTCAATAGGAGAGTGGTGAGACTATGGAATAGGTTGCCCAGAGAGCTTGTGGATGTCTCCTCCCTGGACATGTCAAAGGCTGGGTTGAATGAGCCTTTGAGAAGCTGAGTCTAGTTGTGAAGTGTCCCTGCCCATGGCAGGGAGGCTGGAGTAGATTATCTGTGAGGTTCCCTGCAGCCTAAGCCATTATGTGATTCTTATGAATCTGTGTTAATTTTACTACTGTAAAACTCTAGATCTGCATATCTTCAGCAAAATGCACTTTCTGCTTTTGAAATGTCTCAGTAGAACCAGTATAACGAGTAGATATAATTTTAAATCATCTTGGAATTTACAGTCAATAAAAATAACTTCTGGCAGACTAGATTTGCTTGCACAGTAATTTACCAAGAGATTATATGTTCTTATTATAAATAAATTTTTCATCTTTATGATAAAAGTACTTTAAATTTTTGAGTACGTTATTCAAGATCAAGTACCTTTTGGTATTACTGAGAAGAAGACCCTACCCAGACAGGTTCTATACGTAATAAGGCTTTCCTGAGAAATCTTTGTAATCCTAGAATAGGGCTCTGAATTTTTAACCCACAGTTTCTACATACATCATCACTCAAGCAGTTTTACAGGATGAGGGCTATATTAAAAATCGAAGAAGAATGTTCTTTGAATTTATTCCTTATCTAAGCAAGGGGGGAAATATTAAGGTGCAGAAGGAATATGTTAATATGTCATTAATCTCAGGTCTGCTGTTAGATCAAATCACTGAGTTCTTGCATCAACATCTTCCAGGATATTAACCATATATAGGTGGGAGATTGGGTTAGCTTGAAACACTCTTACTCAGTTGAGTAAAACACTCTGTTACTAGGCTCACCACAAAGCTTCGTTACAGCATCTGGGAAAACCACAGATGAAATGACAAAAAAAAATTTTTAGCATTCCTTTATTTGAATTGCATTTTACTTCATCTTTAGAATTATTTTTCTAACCTGTAGAAATAATTGATTTATTGTGGGTATTTCATACTTGCTTATTTTAATCTTTCCATATAGAAATGTCAGGTTCTAGCTTAGAGGCTCTGAAAACAGGTGAGTAATATTCCTTGTAATTCACATCTAGACATTGTGTTTCAAGCTGTGAACCTCTTTTTTTCTGAACATGAGAAAACCTCTTATCACATCAAATCTCAACTTATCTCATGCTAACAGATGGGGAAATCCTTGCCACACTTCTGTGTCAGGAATTCACTAGAGTATTATTATATACTCAAAAAGCTATCTTCACATATTAGTGGGGAGGATTATTTTTGTTAGGGATTTCACAGCATGACAGGGGGGTTTTGTGTTAGGATAGCTGCTTTCATTATGCTTCTTCAGTGAAGAAGTGGATTTGTGTACAGACAGAAAGATAATTTCTTCCCCAGGGTGTCAGAGCAAAATCGTCTAAAAATAGATTCAGTGCTGAATTTTTCCATTTGTTTTTCTTTCCTTCACTTAAAAGCAAGTGATGAAAGATCAGACTCCTATGTTTATCAAAGATATTGCATCTACTGACAGTTTTTGTATGTGATCTTTCTCAGATCATTTGAAGTTAGTATCTGTGTGGGTATTTTGGTCATTGTTAGATTTATGACTCTCCCGTTATAGGCAAAATAAATATTCACAGAGAAGTCAATTGAATACATGTAACTGCATTTATTTAGGATCAATACATAAATTTGTTTTTAATACATAAAAAATAAAACCATAAATAATTTCTTTACTTACTTTCACATGGTGAGTTGACCTTCGTTGGCTGCCAGACTCATGCCTGCTCTCTTACTATCCCTGCTCAGCAGAAAAGGGGGAGAAAATAAGATAAAAAAAGTCTCATGGGCCATGATAAAGACAGAGAGATTAGTTATCAGTTATCGTCAAGGCAAAACAGATTCAACTTGTGGAAAAGTAATTGCATATATTGGCAATTAAAAATATGTTTGGAAGGTGCAAAACAAAAACAATAATAAAAATGCCTCATTCCAGCCCGTTTTCTCCACAGGCTCAACTTGACTTCTTTATTCCCAGCTTCTGCCTCCTCCACTTCCCACCCCCTACTTGGCACAGAGGGGATAGGAAATGGGGGTTTGTATCCGATTTATGTTGTTGAGCAGTGAGTATAAAGCTGGAGAGTTTTCTTCTGCACTGTTAGAACCTTTGAATGATTTAAGCATAGGGACTTAAGAGACAGTGAACTCAGAGTACTTCTGTAAGTTCAGATTCTTTTTTTTTTTTGTTTTTCAGTTTAGAACTGTGTGTCTGCAGGAAAACCTACCTGGGCATAAGCATACCTGAACATCTGCAGTGTTGTCCTATAGAATAGAAACAAGTAGTAGGTATCAGCATTGTAGCTGGAATTAAGGTTCACATTAAGAAAATGGTGCTGATTTCACGTATGTGACTTTCCTCTACTGTAGAACTGTAGAAGGCTTAGGTTGGAAGTGACCTCAGAGGTCATCTACTCCAACACCCCTGCCACGGGCAGGGATGCCTCTCAACTAGACTTGGTTGCTCCAGGCCTGATCCAACCTGGACTTAAACACCTCCAGGAAGGAGGCATCCACAACGTCCCTGTACCACCTATTTCTTATACTGAAGAGCTTCGTAGGTACCAGTCTAACTCTACTCTCCCTCAGCTTCAAACCATTCCCCCTTGTCCTGTTACTATACACCCTTATGAAAAGTCCCTCTCCAGCCTTCCTGTAGGATCTCTTCAGGTACTGAAAGACAGCTCTAAGGTCCCTCTGATTTAAGATGGCACTAGTAAAGCATTCAACCTGACTTTGAGCTTTTATGTTTTCTCCTGTTCAAAGCTGAATTTAAATTCTGTCACTGTCTTAAGGTTTTAAAATACCTTTTTATCTGAGCATATTTTTTGAAATCTCTGAGGTGTTAGACCCCTGGGAGATTATATGGTGAAGATGAATTCCTCTTGGATCATATACATCATGTATTACATCTTTTATATAACTTGAAACAATGAATGTAATGCTGATTGTGACAGTCGTATTTTTACCTTCATATATCAATAACAAGTCTCATAATGTAGAATTTTTTAAAGGAAGAATAAGAAATTGTGTGACTATTGTTATGGGAGTTTTTATACAGCACAGTTTAATTATTTGGTTCAGTAGTGTTCAATAATTATTTCAATGTGGAAAGCCCTCACAATCCCATCCCTTCAAAAACTAAATGGTTTCATTACCAGTAACTAATTTACAAGGCAATTGCAAAAATCTCATGACTCCTTGTCCGTCTGAGATTTACAGTCTCTAATAAAAGGCCCTGACTAGGAGATATGAATTAACAACTCATTAAAATGAGAGCACATACTCAGTATTTTAATTTTCTGTCCTGTCTCTCACTGCTGGCTAGCAGCCTGTCTACTCATTCACCTGTTAAGGGACAGTGCCATGATTCTAGACCCCTTTAGTCATCTCATATCAAAGTGGTTTGGAGTAGAACCCTGTGGCGGGGTTTGGTTTGGTTTGGTTTTGTTCTTTAGTGTCCTGAAATCATTTATATTCCAGAGCACTTTCCATGCAGACCAAGCTCATCTTTCTGTTTGATGTGCCTCAGGGGCTGAAGACAATATCTTTCTCCTGCCTGAATGAAAGCTACCTCAAGATTTTTTGATCCTAGGAAGATGATTTTTTTTCTTTATTTTAATCCCCCAGAGACTGGTTCTGGCCTTTGGGTTTAACAGTCCGAATACTCTTTTTGGAGACCCAGGATCTATTTCTGGCTTCAGGTATAACTTTATTTATATAATTAATTACTTAATTCTTTAGAAGAGATCTAAAATCAAATTCCTGACTGCTTCAGCAGCAATCTTTTTGCTGCTTATAAAGTGGAAATCCTAACCCTGGTATTTTTGCTCTGTTCCAATGTTCAAGTCATACATTCTGTCCACCTCTGCAATTTTGTCTGCAGTTTTAACCTAACATTTAGTTATGCTCTTCTTAGCAAATCTGTAGTAATGTTGTGACCTTTATTCCTTTTGAATCCCCAAATCTTTCACCTTATTATGCTTCACTTGCAAAATAAAATTACCCTCCTAGTTTGATCTTTTAGGATATTTACCCACTGTCAGTGATTCAAATTTTCTGTTTCACTTGCTTTTGGGCGAATACGTCTTGTGATAATATCTTCGCATGTGTTAACAGACTAGATCATTGTTGTGCTTTACTCACAGTAAAGCACAGTGTTGGACTGAGAACTGTCTGAGCAACCACTCTTAGAGGATGGTGATGAGTGTCAAGCACCTTTGCAGGAGAGGTCCTGATAGACTCCAAGTTGAACGTGTGGCAGCAGCGTGCCCTGGCAGTACAGAAGGCTAATGGTGTCCTGGGCTGCATTAGGACAAGTATGGGAAGAAGGTCAAGGGAGGTGATCTTTTCTGTCTGCTCAGCACTGGTGAGACCACAGCTGGAATACTCTGTCCAGTTCTTGTTTTAATTTCTAAGGTTGCCAACACTGAAGGAACTTAACAGATCTGTAACTACAGGGGACATCTCTCCTACTCTGCCTATTCCAACAACACTTTAAAGATGCTCTCCTACTCCCCACTACTATGTGAACACACAAACTTGTCTCAAAATTCCTCAATTTATGTTTTAAAACTGTTTACTGATTTAACAAACGTAATTAACTGGCAGTTATACATTCAGGATCAGTATAAGTGGTACAAAACAGAAACCAGAACACTAATAACTTGCAAGATGTTAGTAAACACCTACAAAATTTATAAAACTCTTTCATAACTTATGTCAGAAGAAGCTCACTGACTCTTCACATGTGCATACCTTCACCATTACCCAGCCTCTCAAAGCAAAGGGTTACAAGCATCCCTTGGAGTTCTGCTTGACTTCCTGGGGGTGTGGTGGAGCTGTAGCTTTATGTGTACCCTTGATGCTTCCTACATCCCCATGACCCACGTGCCATGGTAAGGTGCCACCTCAGCTCAGCTGTGTACCCCTGCAGTGCAGCCTATGCCAGCTGCACCCTGCAGTGTCAGCCCAGCAGCTGAGTGCTTCTCACATGCCTCTTTGCAAGTTGACTCCCTGGTTTCTCAAAAATCTTCAGTTAATCTCTTGGTTACTCTTTATATGGCAGATGGTTGCTGTAACCTAATTCCATAATCATTGAATTCCTCTTTAGTGATGCTGGTTTCTGGGCCAAGACCCCCTCATACACTTCTGGCTGTCCTCTTCACACACACTGATGTCATATTCCCATTGTATCCATGGATGGTTCCTGGGCCATATACCCCAATAAGGACATATGGATCCCTGCCTACACAGCCAGGTGCAGTTTGTCTGGATCTTAACTTACAGTTCCATCTGAATTAAAGAGCAGCTGCATTGAATCAGCCCACTCTGTGTTATGATTAATTTAAGGATACTTGCAGAGGTACACAAGACAGTTGAAAAAAACACGGCACCGGAGAGATAATTTTTTTTTATTTCTCAAATAGCTCTTTGCTTTTAACATTACCACATGCAAGTGAGAATAGTGACAGCCCAGCAGTCAGGTGCCTTGATTTTCAGACAGGGGTACTGGTGAGCAGGCACAACAAATTTTTCTTGCTACCATTCAGTAAATTGTCATATTTACGTGGAGATATCTGAAATATTGGCACAGTAATAATAAAAGAGTCAGCTCGGTATACCTGCTAATGGAAGATGACTTTTAACTTGTTTGTGCACACTAACAAAATATCAAATATCTTCATCCTCTCAAACTGGCCAAAAGATGAATTTCAACCCCATAATGGCATTAAAATGCATCAGAAATGGAAGCAACAGAAAGATTAATCATAGATCAGAAAGCAAATGTGCTTTTAAACTATCAAAAGCACAGTATATGTTATTCTAATTTTTTTTTTCCTACTTCAAGTTTCTGAAATATTTATTAAGGAATAATGTGTAGAATAATGAATATTGTTTTCCTATAGAAGTACAGAAAGCACACCATATTTCTGCTATAGTGTCTTATTAAATATGGATGTTTGGAATTTTTAGTCATGGCAGCTCTTGTCTTTTAGCAAACAGTGCTAAAAGACAAGAGCTGCTAGTTTAGGTAAGGTAAAAAGGACAAGGCCATTAGTTCAGTGATAGCTTCTGAAAACTTAAAGATATATATTTTTCTATGTTTTGATATTAGAAACCTACGTATCCAGTAGGATAGTTAAGATTTGAATATTTCATATGTTCCACAAATGTAGCGCATCTCACTGTCCAAATAAAAAAAAAATGAACGCTTGAAAATATAAGCGGAAAGATTTTGTGGTACTCTCAATAATTTTGTATATCGTTCCTTAGTGCATTAACCAAAAAAACATATAAAAAAGGGTAAGAATCTAGGATGTGTTCAGATAGTATGAAAGCAGAGTTAATGGGCAGTACTAAATTTCTGACTACACAGTTGTAGGAGTAGCTGCTTCAAAATAAGAGAAAAAAAAGTGACTGTTTGCTACGTGTCTAGGTATTTCTGTCTTTTTCATGTCCTCTGAAAGATACACATTCCTCTGAAGTACCAAGTTAAATAAGAATGCTTTAAAACGAGTGCTTTCAGTTAGCCTCTCGTGATCAGTTGACCAGCTACACCTGGTTAAATAACGGCTATTTTAATTCTAAGGCGCCTGGGTTGCCAGGTGGAAATCATATCATGATTAGAATGGATTAAAAAACAAGCGCAGAGGGGTCCCCAGAGTGATTGAGAGCAGCTGGAAGTTGGATCGCGGAGCACAGAACCGGCTTCAACCACTCCGGCTCTCAAAGATCGGATGAAACCCGGCTTCACCGCGGGCTGCATTTAAGAGAATGCAAGTTAGGCTGTACCTAGGGAGAGTCTTGAGTAAGTAGTCCAGTCTGAAATTGTGAGTGTTGTTGTTTTGAAATGCCATATGAACAGAAGAAATGATTGCTGATGATGCAGTTGTTCATCTGTGCCAGGTATGTCACATGTCTTTGTACTATTTGGTAAAAAGTTCTCTTCCCTTGCAAGCCATGTGGGAATGCGGGCCGTGTGCTGACGTGCATGAAGTGTTCTTTTAGTGGAGGAATTGTTATTTTGAGGAGGAAATGACAATGTATTGGAGGGTGCAGTGTTGTTACTAAGGTGGTTTTCTTAGCCCAAGCGCCTTCGCAGTTTACAGTCTTGTATGAAAGAAGGTCAGGATTTCCCTCACCGGAGGTACTAACCTATGCAGATCTATTTGTGGTCTCAGGAGTTCTTGAGATCAATTTAAGTATCTTTAGCTGAACTAATTCTCACCCTGTCGTACTTGGCGAGGACTAATCTGTATATTGAAGTATGGTTGCTGTATGTTGCTCCCTGACCAGCAAATCTTCTAGAACCTATTTGAAATGTAGATGATATTATTTATGCTTTTAAAGCTGAATGGTAGCAATCAATTATTTCCCTCACTTTAATAGCTTGTTTGTTTGTTTTTAATTCTTTAACTTGGCATACAAAGAAGTGTTGCTAAAAGCTACTGCGAATTGCACTGTTTAAAAATGCATGTGAAATCAAGGACTTAAAGTACTTTGATTTACCTTAAGTTCAGTGTTGTGTTTTGCAAAATACCGATGGGTGCAAAAGACAAGGAGATTCTTCTGCTAGCCTCAGGGTTAGCCTTCTGAAGAAGGATGATTGAACTGCACTTTGTCAGCTCATCAGGCATGTAGAGAACACACACCATCTTCAGAGGCTGTCACAGCTCCACATCTTTAGCACGCCATCTAATAATTCTTGCTAGGATAGGCAGAAAACGCCCCAGTGAGTTCTGGGAACCAAGCTATTTCCATAGATGTGTCAGTGAAGACTGTCTACTGCAAGTCACAGCTATAGCTCTCAGCCTATTGGTCATACAAAGCAAAAAATAGATACTCTCATTCCTCCTCATACTCCCTCCTTGAATTACTTTATGGATATGCTGAGCCTCTGTTGACTGAAGATTTGAAAATCTGAAGTAAACGTTCACTTCTATTTATAATTTAAGGTTTTCATAATAATGTAAGTTTCTAAATGATGTACTACTAAAGAAAGAAACCCACCAATATATTACCTGGTAGTTTTAAATTAACAGAACAGGCTTATAGGAACCCTTATTAATGAGGTAATTGATAGGAGTAGCTGCAATATCCATCAACCAGATCATTACTGCAGAGATGAGCATTTTGCTGTTTGTATTAAAGATTCATTTTGGATCTGTGCCAAAGTCTTTTGAACTGTATAGTTTTATATTGCTAAATTGGGGAAACACAATTTTGATATGTTTAGGTCCTTTTTTTCCCCCTCCCCCCCTTTTTACTACAGGCAAGTGTCTGATACTTTGCAAAATCTGAATTAATGGTCTGGTTTATCTAAATATACTGTGGAACATTGTAATTTAAAGCTGATTATGTTAAATCACTGCGTTATTCTTGTGACAAATGTGGTTAGTTAAAGGGTGTGCTTCTATCAGCACAGAATCTTCACTTAGGGTTATTATTTGAGGCACTTTAAATTGCCTTCATAAATATCTAGCATCTAAGTGTGATACGTAGATAAGGACAGCTTCTGAAAATGGCTTGCAGCCGTAATCTAAATTTTGCTATAAATAATTCTCTGAATTGCTTTTTTTCTCATAATATTTACAGCCATACCTGGGAATTTCTGCATTTACCACCTTATTTTAGAAAAAAAAAACAAACAAAAAAAACCCACCCAAAATGGAATCTTTTCTCTGTTTTGTGCAAGCAGTGCTCACAAAGGATGACAATTCAAATACAGTCCACATCTTTACTTCTGCAACAGTGTAAGAATAGCTTTATTTTTAAAAACAGTAATTCTCAGGACTAAACTACACTAACAAAGTGGAAAAAAATCCACCAGAATTTCTACTCCTTTGTGGAATGGGAACCTTGTTTTTTCAGTACTGAAGTGTAGCACTGGAGTGGTTTCCTTGCCTCATCTGCCAACTTGAAGGCTGCAGCAAACAATCTGGTTAATTTCTGCATGAAATTTTAACATGCACATTCCTGGGAAAAGCAAACAAACAAACAAAATATCTACAAAAAATCCCTGATATTTTATGGTATTCCTGAGGCAGGAAGGAAAGATAAAATTGCCTATGCCGAATTTGAGCATGCAGATAAATTCTGTTCATCTAAATGTGATCTTTTAGAAATTCTGACTCTCTTCACCCCTTTTGTCCTGTTGCACTTAAGTTTGTTTTCCAATAAGAAAATTTCTCATTGCTGGTCTGGAAGTTCCTTTAGTGTTTAGATCACTTTAGATCCTTTTCCTGCTAGCATTCTGTCATTTCCACTCAAATGGTGACTTTCTCTCTTTTATCAAGCTGGGAAATGACTACCAAGATATTAAGCAGTATCTGTAGCTTTGTGTCAGTAGTGAAGTTGATGAAGCGAATATTGTGGTCTGTGACAGAATGTAGCATAAATCTTTTTGCTGTCACAGTCCAGTCTGTGTAGAATCTGGAGGTAGGAACAGGATGGAGAGGGTTTGATAGAAGAGTAAAAGAAAAATCTAAAAATTAAATTTACTTGCTTGTATCTGGTATATGAGAGATCAGACTGGATTATCTGGTGGTATTTTCTGACCTAAAAAAAATATCAAATAGTCCTAAATAAGCTTTTATACCTGGATTCTGCTTTGTAATGCATTGAAGTTAAGCTAAAAGGGTATGTCCAGGGAATGAAATTAACTTAATCCTGTTGGCTAATTCACCTTGGTGACACACTTCAGATGTATTACAACTACTTTATTTTTAACTGATTGAATCTGTCTTGAACCGCAGACCTGGATATAAGCAATGGTTAATTAGGGAGCTTTTGAAATATTTAATATGACCTTATTGAAACCATTATATATAGTGTGTGGTCCTACATCTAAATTAACCAAACTCTCGACTTCTAGACAGTTTATAGCTGTTAGCATCTCACACTATTAGATTTTTAGGTATATTCAGCTGTTGAGAAATGAGAGTAAAGGAAAGATTGCTTAAAGTCATTTTGAGGTACTTGATCATTTCAGGTTGTCTGGCTTTACTTTTTTTCTTTTATGTAATCTAGTTTTTTATTTACCTTTAAGTTGGCATAAAACCTTAAACTAAAAATTACTGTTGTGTTTATGCCAAAAGACTATATATTGATAGTTTAACTCCCTGAGATGCATCTTGAATTTTATAATACTTCTCTAAGAAAAAAGCAAGAACATTGACCTTTTTTTTTCAAATCACAAGGATCTGCTTTTCTACTGTTCCCTGGAAAGTGTACATGAATCAAGACCACAAAATACTTCATGCTGTAATGTTGTTAAGATAATCATTGCTTGATAGAATATCACTGAGGAGTTCATTTTTTGAGTGTTGAATAAGGAAGACTTTTGTAGCTAGACAACAGCTTTCAAAGTAGGTTCTTAAATCAGCATTAGATAGTTCCATTATTGAGGATGTTACTTGTTGACTAAATATACTTTCTATAATGTTGAAAGCAAAGGTTCCTTTTCTTTGTAATAATACTAGTGAAAGTGCAACACTAGTGTGTGACACTTCAGGGAGATGTAGAAAAGTGTGACCTAAGCAGGGCACGTCTGGAAAAGCAAATCTTAATTGCCTGTTTACATTTCAGAGTTACAGAGTCTGTGTGTTAATTGATTCTTTTGGCAGTAGTGGCTTGGATTGTAGAAATCATGGTGGTTTCAATCTGGAATATGCAACAGATAGAAACTGTCTACAAAGGTAGGTTGGAGTAGTGATAAGGAAGAAGCACTGCACCAAGTGTTTCATTCTACTATCTGGGGAGGCTCACATGCTCGTTTGGGGTTCATTCATCATCCATATCTATTGATATCTTAAAAATTGAACTTGATGGATTTTAGCACGTATCATTGGCCATTTGGGTCTCACTGGTTGTTCCGTTTTAGATTGTATCCAATTTGTAAGTCTGCATCATGAAATTACACAAAAGCTGATGCCGGTGCTCTTGATTCTACGTCATGGCTGAAATACAAATGGACCTTAGGTGTTCTACCTTCCTGCCTATTGCTTAGCTTCAGGATGGAGATAGGGGCTCTGCTATTCCTGGCTCAAGTTTTTTTGCAAATACTGGGTACCAGTTACTTAGTCAATTGCATACATATGCACAGAGATAGGCAGGTCCCCTTCTGCTGTGCTTTTAACAAATATATAAAACTGAGTCAGAATGCAGCATACAATAAGAGGCAGATGTCAGTTGTAATATATTTTGACATCTTTTTGCATGGTTACAGGAAATTCAACTTATAAATGGGAATCAATCTACCTTTTTGGGTGGATTTGAAAGACTCAAATTCAATTGTATAATATCATCCCATTAGGCTTCCTTTTCTGTTTTCAAATAATGGTTATTTTCAAATTTCTGTTCAATTTCTTTTCCTTATGAAACAATTTTGTCTCCACACAGTTTCCATTTTTGCTGCTTATCCCTGGTGTAAAGTGTAGACAATATCTTCCTGTTTCATTTTTCCTTGTAAACAAGTAAATTATTTTCTGGCAAATCCCTATCTAATGTGAACAAACTATTTATTTGTCTTATCCTAATTATTACAGGAAGAAACAGACACACATACATAAGAGAAAGAAGTTTTGTGTCACTGTCACCCATGCCGTAATCTGTTTAGGTCAAAACTAGCACTTTGTCATGGCTGTCTTTGTCTTTGCCTTGGATTATCACTTAGGATTTGACTGGCACTTAGGTTATAGACATGGGAACACCTTTACATAGGCAAGAATGTTTTGTATTGTGACTTGAATAGAACAGCAGTGCATATGTTATTCTCCTAGAGGGGGAGGGAAAAAAAAAAACAAACCAAAAAAAGACATGATATTGATACCTGAATATTCAGAAGTCTCTGAAAAAGAGTTTGTGGTCATCCTCTCTTGCTACCTGAGATGTTATTAAGGCTTTCTTCATGATGTTACTGTAAGTCTGCTGAGATTAAGATATGATTAATCTTATTCCTTGGTGAACTGAAGAACTGTTTTTCAAATTTTAACTGTGCTGGCATAGCAACATCTCACTGGCTGTGCCTTAAAAATATCAGTGTCACGGAGAGGGCAGGAGAAGCAAGGTTGATGTCAATTATACATCCTCATATTTAGGAGGGTCCCTGAATGGTCTGCTGAGGTTTGTAGGTAATAACTCTGTTACATCTTCATTTCCCAGTATATGCTCCATATTGCTGGACAGTTTATTATTCACCTTTTTCTTGCACTAGAATCCAAGATTAAACCTGTCTCTTGCAGTGTAGACTAGGCCTGGAATGCAGAAAATATCTGAAAACTGCAATATGGGCTTAGAATATGTCTATACCTGTATTGTGGTAACAATCGAACCATCTGAGTTAAGTTCGAAGGGGATATATAGCAAAAAAACCCAAAACCCAAAGCAGCTTAGCAAAGGGAGGATAGGTAGCGCTGCCAGGGAAATCTGCTGTTGGCAGTTGCATATACCAAACTATGTATAAAGCCAGACACTTGGGAATACGGTGAGTGTTCAAAGAAGAGAGAGCTGACAGTCATCTTTCTCATTGGATTCCTTTTTTTGTTCTTGGGAAGATCACAGCGGAGCCTCGACAATGAGTAAACTGTGAGTTAGTTAATACTGTGAGCAGTGGCAGGTAGGCATCAGAAGGCTCACAGACTTGTTCCACTTATATATTCAGTAGTTTTAATCTTAGAGTTATTTTAAGTAGATGTGGAGAAAGTATCAAGTGATTTTCATGCATCTGATTCTCTTGATCAGGTCTGAGCGTTAGATGTTTGCCACAGATGTACCTTTCTGCTGCCCATTCCAAATGCTGAGGAACAAATGTAACAAGTGAGATGCTCATTTTGACAAGGTGGAGGGAAGAAAGTTTTTTTAAAAAAAAATATCTATATAAAGAAACAGAAAAAGGAGAACAAAAAGATTTTAAAGAAAATTGCCTGGAGATTTCAGAAATCTTTTCAGGTCGATTTTTGTTTTGAAAAATATTTAAAGGTTCATAAAGGTTAGTTTAAGAACACTCAGAACAACTGAGCAGAACTATGTGTACGTGCATGTGTTTTCTATTAGGTGAGTAATCTTTTTATTTCTCTTGATTTGGTCTCCTAGGCACTGTTAGTGACCTCAGACATAAAAATGTTAAGACTCTCCAAAGATGCTACCCAAACTGTGATGTTTTTTTCAGTGGCTTTGAGGAGGACTGTGCTCTTATGTATGTAGGAATTAGAAAGGATTTGGAATACTTTTTTCAGAAGCAAAGCCTCTATTTACAATGAGGAATAAAAAAAAAAAAAATCAACAAGTCTTTGAAAAGAGAGAGAAAGGAAAATAGGTGCCTATAACTACCTATAGTACACAAATGTGGAGTGAGAAAGGGAAGATAAATCTCAGTTTTTCATGAAATTATCCTGAGCTTTGAGAAGAAAACTCTGTCATAAATACTGGAGTCAACAGAACAAATTCCATTCTAAGACTTAATTTCATGTGTGTTTTAAATACCTACTGAGATGAATAATGTTCCAGGGATGATGAAAATGGAGGAAAGGTTAAAAGCTGTTATGGCCTGTTGACATAATCATGATCATATCCCTAGATCAAATATGAACTTGGAGTTCCTTGTGATTATTGCAGCTTGTTGTCTTGGGAACAGTAAAAGAGTTAATGTACAACTAGTCAGCTCCCACAAAGTGACCATATATAGAGAACATTCATTTAAAAGGAAAATGTGTGGTTTAAGGAGAGGAACTTTCTGAAGTGGCTAACGTTATGTAAAGCACTGGATGCTACCATTTAGCATTTATAAAATAATGAAAACAACTTCAGCCAACTTCTTGGTGGTACAAATTGGTGCTTCAGTGCTTAATTCACCAACATTATAGCAGTTTTAGCATGTAGCAAATTAGATGGAAGTTTGGTTCCTTTGTCTTCGTGGTACTCTCTTGTGCTCACATGAATAATTGTTCTAACACAGTTAGTACACAGCTCTTGTTTTACTTCAGTATATGAAAAATTGTTCTGCAGATTGAATATAGAATATATATTGTCCATAAAAGTGTGGTTGGGTTGACAGCATTTTGAAGCGAAGCTCTCTATCAAGGTGTGAGTCTTTCTGCTATTGTTGAACTCATGAAGGCTAATCTGTTCGATAAGTCCTGTGTTCTGCAGTCCTAAGGTTCATCAGGTTTTGGATCCACTGTTGAGACTACAAATAAAAATATACTTGAAAAGCATTGTAGACGTGGATGAATCCATAAAATTAACACTAATGATGCCAGATAGTATGGCATAGTAAAAACTAGACTGCTTCTAGCTGTAGTATTAAAAGGAAAAAAGAGATCTGATTTGGATCAGATCCATTCTGCATCATCTCAGACTGAAATTCTTTAGATGTTCTATTACCAGTGTGGGTAATAAAGACCTACCATGAGCTGCAGGGAACCTTTCAGCATTAGGTAACTGATAAGCAGAATAGTTCTGACATCACTTACACTGGGGAAAAGTTTACACTGTCTGCAGCTGTTGGACTGATCATCTTCTCAAATACTATGTTTCCTGTAATTTAATGAAGAACTAAATCTTTGGGTTTTAGAATTGGGGGTTTTTTTCAGCTGTTTAAGTATCAGTGATATAGATCTGTTATTTTGCTTCAAATGGGAATCCTAAGAAATAATACAGTTATTTCAATGATGATTTGTGACTTGTAGCATCCTGCCTCATTTTATGTTGTATGTCTGCACACTTTTGCCGTTGTCTCTAGAAAAGACTGATAAATTCATTATGCTTGCTTACTGGATTGAAAAGTTTAATAATAACAACACACACAAAAAAAAAAAAACAAAAACCAAAACCCCCTAAACTTAGTGACCCAAAAAGCAGCAACAAAACCAAAGCAAACCAGCTCATCATCTTTGATGTCTCAGAAAAGCACACTGTAAATACTGCTGTGAAACGTTGAGTTGAATTATAAGGGTGCTTATTGTGATTCCATGTCGGGTTTGAACATAAACAAATTAGAGTTGTTAATTTTGTGAGAAGTTTCATCTAGATTAGGCTCTACCTTGAACTCCCACTTTTCATATTCCCTAGGACAACAGAACAATAATTTGCTGTATAAACAATAACGGTAGGGACTAAGTCTCTCTGGATACCCCCATCTGGCAGAGGAAATGTGGTTGTTAGCATATCAAAAGATATGGTGAATTTCTCCGGTTTATATAAAGACTGAAACTAATAGAACTTTGTGAAACTTCCTGCAGTTGCTGGTTTTCACTAAAATTAGGAATCCTGTAATACTTGTTGAAGACTTGATTTTTGCTTTTACAAACCAAGAGGAAAAATCTCTGGCCTCCTTTTCTTTATGTACAGGATATTTAATTTCTTAACACCCAAATCCCCATCTCTCCTATTCTCCACACACTGCTTTTTGTATGAAGGTAAATGCCCGCTTGAGACTGGATGTTGCTTTCTTACTGCAGTTAAAAACAGCCTCAGGATCCCTTGTGGCAGCTTTTTGTTTCTTTGCATAACAAACCCATTGCTGTTGTCTTGAAGCACCAACAAATAAATAGCGCTGTGGTCAGTGTGTGGAAATCTCTGTCAATGTTCTGAAACTCAAGCTGATTGGAGAGAGTCCAGAGGAGGGCCACAAAGATGATCAGAGGGCTGGAGCACGTCTGCTATGAGGACAGGCCGAGAGAGTTGGGGCTTTACAGCCTGGAGAAGAGAAGGCTTCCAGGAGACCTTACAGCAGCCTACCAGTATCTGAGGGGGGCCTACAGGAGGGCTGGGGAGGGACTGTTCACAAGGTCTTGTAATGACAGGACGAAGGGGAATGGGTTCAAATTGGCAGAGGGGAGATTTGAATGGGATGTTAGGAAGAAATTCTTCACAGTGAGGGTGGTGAGGCACTGGAACAGGTTCCCCGGGGAGGTTGTGTCTGCTCCCTCCCTGGATGTGTTCAAGGCCAGGCTGGATGAGGTCTTGAGCAACCTGATCTAGTGGGAGGTGTCCCTGCCTATGGTGGGGGGTTGGAACTGGATGATGTTTGAGGTCTCTTCCAACCTAAACCATTCTATGGTTCTGTTACTGAAGCTCTCTTAAATGCCTAGAGTTGAGAGAAGGTGTTTGCTTGTCCTAGTCCCCATCCTCTAATTAATAGGCAGCAGCTACACATATACACCCTCAGCTTTGCAGGCCAAGTGAGGTTTCTGGCCCCAGAAATAAGGTGAATACTGATGTACTCGCTACAATTCTGTGAAAGAAAATGAGAGTGAGGTAGAGGTTAGGAAAAAGTGATAGGACAAGGTGAAATGGCCTGAAGTTGCACTAGAGAAGGGTTTGCTTGGATATGAGGAAAAATTTCTTCCCAAAAAGGGTTGTTAAGGCCTGTGAGGCCTAGCCCAGGCTGCCCAGGGCAGTGGTAGATTCTGTCTCGGGGAGAGGTGGGGGGTAGGAAGGGGTTTCAAGGCTGTGGTGATGAGGAAAGTGGTTTAGTGGTGTCTTGGAGGTGTTGGGTTAATGGTTCAACTTGATGGTCTAAGAGGTGTTTTGCAACCAAAGCAATTCTGTGATGCTTTTGTTCAGTGTTAGCTGAAATTGAAGGCAGAAGACTCCTGGAAGTAACAGGGCTAAGCTGATACCTGGTGAGTGTTGTTTGGTAAGTTTGTTTGGTTTTTTTCCTTCTCTTTCTCCTCTCCTTTAGCTGATTTGTCTCTTTCCTTGGATTCATTGAAGAAGGATAAAACACCCCCCACCCCTTCATATTATGTGTAGGAAGAAGAGGCAAAGTTTTAAATAATGGCTTGCCAAATATTTTAAGTGAAGTATCTGAGTGTTTTGTTACAAGCAGCAATGTCTCCACATACTGCAAAAGTAGAATAGCAGAAAGATTTATTGGCTGAAACAATTCCCACTGTCATGTGGTACTTAAGAATTAAATATTTATACCTACTCACTGGGATAATAAAACTGTATTCAATTATGCTGTAGACACTACAAATGATTGTTGGGTCCTGTAATAACATTGCAACTCATAAAATACGTATATACATATGTAAACAGTGCATGAGAAAATGTGAGAGGAAAATAGTCTCTGGTCTGCAGACTTTGCTTGTTTGTTAAAAGAATTATTGAGACAGGACAAAGGGCATCACAAGCTTGTGGTACCATGTATGTGAATTTGAAAGGTATTCTGTTGATGGTGATCTTAAAAGTATATTAAAGCATAGTTGTTTCTTGTGAGTAGCCCAAGCCTTACAAACTCTTAGAAATGCCGCAAGAGCTATCGTTTCTTTAGCCAGGATAATGTAATAAGCACCTCGCTTATCTCCTTTCTGACTAAACGAGGTTGTTAGACCTTTAACACTGAGCCTGCCACACAGGTACAAGTGTCAGGCTCCCTTTCTGGTTCAACAAGAATACGCTGAGATCACAGGTTTGCCAGAGTCCATCTGCGTTGTGGTTTTGACTTTGATTCACTAAGATATTTTGTACCAGCCTGTATTTAGATGCTTAAGAAATGGCACCGGAGATGAGCACATCATTCACTTAATGCCTTTGTCAGAGCCTGCCTGTGGTTCGAAGCACGAAGCAGCAGCATCTTTTGTTCAAGCATTGTTCCTTGTAGGTTTATAATTCCTCTTAGACTTGTTCACTGCAGGCATATCTTTGTCAGAAATTTTTCCCTTTATTTCTTCTGGGACTGTTCTGTTTAACTTTGTCAGCCAAGGAGCTCCAGCTGTGTCGTGACAATTTTGTAATTAGCTATTGCTAGCAATAAATTTGCTTTCAGATTAGAAGAGCATTATTAACCCTTGGGTTTTCCCCTGTGCCATATTTTCTCTTCCTTATCTCTGAGAAGGTAGTGTGCACGTCTTTGCAAGCAGTTGTAACCATTAGTAACCTAAACTCAGCAGAGCACTGCACTCATCAGAAATCCCTTCACTTCCAAACTGTTGCTGTAAGTGAATCGTTCTATGCCAGTATGATTCTTTGAAAAACCTTATCAGAGAAACTCGAATTATTTTCTTATTTCCTCTCAGGAAATGGATTCAGTGATCCTTAATGACTTCACAATTATTCTCTGAACTATTGTATTTCCCTTACTAAGTTAAAGAAGATGCCAGCAGATGGTTGGGTAGGTGTCACACCAATATATCTTTAATGTATCAAGGTTGAAATTACAGCAATGAAATTTGGCAAAGAGAAGTGTTTTTCAGCTTCTATTAGTCAATATACTAACATAAATACAGGAAATTGGGGGAAATAGCAGCATTGCCTGGCATCTGACCTACATATAATATTGATAGGAAAAAAAACAACTATATGGCAACATTGTTTAAAAACAAATTTCAAGTCTAGCCAGAAAAAAAGATCCAACCCAAGCATGAATGGTGTTCACAATACACATTCACAGGATATTCCTTTGTATCCTTAGGAGCTCAGGAAGAGTTAGTAGGCAGTGCAACCCTGATATTGCTTAATTTTGAATTAGTGTACAGTAGAGCTGTAGCATGTCTTCTAGGTTTTAGCTTTATTTTCTCTGTTTTTTTGTCATTACCCTCTTAAAATAATTGCTTTTAATTTATCTTTTACTCTGGCTGTGTTGTAAAAAGATGGTATTGACATTTGGGAGCATGATGAAGTTACTGCTCTAAACATGCTGTACAGTTAAATTTTATCAGAAATTATTTATAAGCTGTACTAAGTGTATAGCAGAAACATTTAGTGACGTTTCCAGGTGTGTGGATGAACTGAAGTATGCATGAGTAGAGCTGGTCTGGAGTGGACTGCCATTTTATAGTTAGGTTTAATTTCACAGAATCACAGAATCTTAGGGGTTGGAAGGGACCTTGAAGGATCAAGTCCAACCCTCTGCCATAGCAGGATCTCCTAGAGCAGGTCACACGGGAACATGTCCAGACAGGTTTTGAATGTCTGCAAAGAATGAAGCTACACAACCTCTTTGGGCAGCCTGTTCCAGTGTTTTGTCACCATCACAGTGAGAAAGTTTTTTCCTCACATTCACATCGAGCCTGCTCTGCTCCGGCTTACATCCATTGCCTTGGTTTGTATGCTCCTGTTTACAAATAAGCCTATAGTTGGACCTGCTATGTAGGACAAAGCAGCAATCCAGCAGGATGTACTCATCCAATTCTCTCTGGAAGAGGAAGAAATGGACATTTATTTCCAGCTTTTTAACCTTTTTTATTTTTCATTAATTACTTTCATTTGCTCTTTGTAAGGAGAAAAAAAAAATGTTTGAAGCTCTTTAACAGATGTTTTCTTATTTTACTCAGGTGGGATATTTATGATACATTAGTCTCTTTTATGTCATTTTATTTTGGCAGCTACATTCTGAACTAATTAGCACACTAGAGATCTCCAAATAGGAAGTGCATGGACAAGTGGCGGTTAAGTATTTGATAACATATTGCAGAGTCAATCATGTCTTGAAATATGGGACTGCAGCATGCTTGCCATCACTGCATGTGGCATAATTGCTTTTTCTGAAACACTGAGCTAGTAGTGCTCTGAATTTTTTCTCTGGGTGACTTTGTAAAGGAAGCACCAAAGACCTCTTGGGTTGTGGACTGGAATTCTCAATGCTAATGGCTAAGTGTTGCATCTGTTATGTTGTGAGTACGCTTTGTCAAAAATGACTGGAAGCAGCTAAGTCTGTGTACGTACTCAGGTCTGTGTGTTTGAGTGTGCTTGCTGTGTAACTAACGTTCTGATTTTTGACACAGCTGACACATGCCCACAACAAGCTCCTGGCAAAGCTGGCAGCTCATGGCTTGAGCAGATTGTCTGAAATGGGTCAAGAACTGGCTGGCGGGACAGGCCCAGAAGAGTGGTGGTGAATGGTGCCACATCCAGTTAGCAGCCAGTCACTGGTGTTGTCCCTCAGGGATCAGTGCTGGACCCAGTCCTGTTCAGTATCTTTATTGATGATCTGGATCCATCATCAGTAAGTTGGCAGATGACACCAAGTTAGGAGCCGCTGTTGATCTGTTGGAGGGTAGGAGGGCCCTGCAGAGTCTGGATGGATGGGCAAAGGCCAATGGGTTCTACACTTTGGCAGGCCTGGAGCACAGCCCTGTGAGGAGAGGCTGAGGGAGCTGGGAGTGTGCAGCCTGGAGAAAAGGTGGCTCAGGGCAGAGCTCATTGCTGTCTGCAACTACCTGAAGGGAGGTTGTAGCCAGGTGCGAGTTGGTCTCTTCTCCCAGACAGCCAGCAACAGAACAAGGGGATAAAGTCTCAAGTTATGCTGGGGGAGATATAGGCTGAATATTAGGAGAAGGTTCGTCATAGAGAGAGTGATCAGCATTGGAATGGGCTGCCCAGGGAGGTGGTGGAATTGCTATCCCTATAGATGTTCAAGAAAAGACTGGATGGGGCACTTGGTGCCATGGTCTGGTTGATTGAATAGGGCTGGGTGATAGGTTGGACTGGATGAGCTTGGAGATCTCTTCCAACTTGCTTGATTCAGTGACTGGAATTAACTTTTTACCTGATGCTGCTATAGAGGTAGGAGTGCAAAAAAAACTAAAATTCAAATTTATATTGGTAAATATTCAAGACTTGCCTCAATGCATTCCTGTGTGATCTGGTATATATGATCCTGCTGTGGCAAGGAGTTGGACTAGATGATCTTTTGAGGTCCCTCCCAGTCCCTAGCTGTGATTCTATGATGTTCTACTAGAGCATTTTGTTTTAATTTATTCCTATCAAGCATTGATCTAAAGGATGACATCTGCATTCTTTGTCTTCAAAAAGCATAAAATTGACTGTCTACTAAAAGCTAAAGTTTCTGATCACTTTTTTTGGCTATTGTAGTGGGTTTGCAGTGACCTGCCCCCCCAGCTTTTGAAACCCCGGCTAAAACTCAGAAAAACACACTGGAAGTTAATAAATTAAGCTTTATATTTACAGCAATGCGAATATACAAGCAAATATTTACAAGATATAACAGATATTTACAGAAATATACAGTAAAAAAAAGAAATACAGACACCACACCCCTCCTGGAGACCAAAATCCCCAGGAGAGGGAAACCAAACCTCCCCCTTTACCACCTTTCCCTCCTTCCCCCAGCTTAATCTCACCACTTGATGATGCTGCAGATAAGCTGAAGATCGGTCAGAAAGATTAGTGGCAGGAAGGAATGAATGGTTTTAGTGATTTTATTCTGAATTAGTTCAAAGGCAGAGAGACAAAAGAAAGAAGCTGCTGAAGCCTGCAGGGACCCAGAGCCGACTGACTGTGCAAGCACACTGGCTTATCTGGATGTTTTGGGAACATTCTCAAAACAATATTCTTTCTTCTCTCAATAAAACTGGGTGAAGTGGCACGGTGTTTAATTTCTCACTCAAATTCTCCAATTAGCTCAAACCAACACAGCTATCCTGATTCATATTCTACTTGGCTGACCATTAATGGTAGCTGAAGATAGCAGAGGCAAAATCAAGTATTTAGTTTGACTTTTCCACTAGAAAGAGCAGTCTGTATGACAGAGAGCAAACTAGAGTAAGAGACAGCATGATGAAGGAAATAGCTGAGATGTAGGAGACCCAGAGCCTGCAGCTGTTCTGGCTCATTTGAAGTAATTAGTTTTTAAAACTGGAAAAGCTCAGCAGCAGTGTCCCACTTGTCTAGCTCCAGCTGCATGTATCTTCAGCACTTTTCTCCTTCTCAAGAGTATCCCAGCATGTTTCCCTTCATGTGGCTCCTTGCCTAGCAGCTGATGATCTTTCAGGACACCTCTGAGCTGAGGTGCTATGTGCTTTTCTGACTAGCTGAAGTTCTGGCACGTGGTGACTTGCTTACACTGTTATTGGAGCTGTGACTGGCTGCAGTGGATGGCCAGCACACGTGCTAATGGAGAAGGGGCCCATGTATGAACTGACCTGGTACATGTATCAATTAGCTGGGCACCCATGCATACACTCATCAAACACGCCAACACTAATAGAGTGCTCATATGTGAACTAATGGGGGACTCAGCCATGAATTGCTGGGCACTTCTACCATGAGTGTGCTAAACCGTGTGATTTGTGATATCTAAACTGCAGTATAAAAGCAAAATTAACTTCAGTACAGTTTTGTAGGCAGCACTGTGAGAAGCACGTGACTGTTTGAAATGAATTCAGTAGAAGCATGAAGAGACAATCTGGGAAGGATCATAGAATCCATGCAATTGCTATTTTTCCTTGGTGAAATATATGTTGACTCACTCTTCTGATCCTCTGCTTGAACAGGACAAGTGCCTGATTTTCTGTGGGTTTTTTTCCCAGCTTTTGACTTTGATACTAGGCCATTGACATATACTTAGTAAAAGATGCAAGGGAACAAGTTTTTCTGCATTAATCATAATGAAAACAGAGAGGCTTTCCACCCCAGTGATGAGAGCTGTGTAACTAAAAGACAGCAGGAGTCTTTGCACTCGGCAGCTTCTAACACACTCCAGAGTTATTTAATATATCAGTGTCAACCTTGAACTACTCTCTCCAGGGATAATATCATTATCTTTAGAAAATGCAACTGGATGGTGTTTTTCTGAAGTGGCAAAATTGAATCTCAGTTTTTAAAGAAAATTTTCTAACATGCTTGTGCAGCCAGCTCTCCCATCTGATACAAAACTTGTTTCCTGATATTCTGTTCTTTTTATATGACAGTAAAACCTTTGGGTTTGTTTGGGTTGTGTTAATGGTGTTGTTTTGCTCTGAACACAGCGCAACTTTAGGGGGAAATAAGGCTTACGGAAAAATGCTTACTACTTTTGCTGTGTCTGTGTGGACATGACTCTGAGCTGGCTGACTATGATGACAGAAGATTTCAGATGTCTTAAATAACTTCCACAGTTCAGATTCATGTGGATTTAGGAAATGTGGCCTTAGAGCTAAGAATTACCTTGGCAATCTATCAAATGAGGGCAAGCCTTGCAGTATGATCTTACACTTCAGTAAGGCTCAAATAATCAAAGGAGTTTCTCTTCCCTCTCCGCTCTGCCTTGGTTAGACCTCATCTTGAGTACTTCATTCAATTTTGGGCTCCCCATTTTGAGAGAGACAGGGATCTGTTGGAGAGGGTCCAGGGGAGGGCTCCGAGGGGAATGAAGCACTGCCTGATGAGGAGAGGCTGAGAAACCTGGGGCTGCTTAGTCTGGAGAAGACTGAGAGTGGGTTTAATCAATGTTTATCTGAGGGATGAGTTAGGCTCTTCTCACTTGCTCCCTGTGATAGGACCAGGAGTAATGGATAGAAGCTGCAGCATAAGAGGTTCCATCTCAACACAAGGGGCAGCTTCTTTACTGTAAGGGTCCTGGAGCACTGGAACAGGCTCCCCAGGGAGGTTGTGCAGTCTCCTTCTCTGGACAAGGCTTGTCTGGGTGTGTTCCTCTGTGATCTGAGCTAGATTGTATGGTCCTGCTCTGGCAAGCGGGGTTGAACTCAATCTGTTTGGGTCCCTTCCAACCCCTGACATCCTGTGATCCTGTGTAATACCAGCAGACTGAGGGAGGTAATCCTTCCTGTGAGCTTAGCCCATGTGAGGCCAAAACTAGAGTACTGTGTCCAGTTCAAAGCTACTCAGTATAAGAGAGATAAAGGAGAACTGCGGAGAGTCCAGCAAAGGGCCACGCAGATTAAGTTTTTCAGTATCTCTCATGTCGCTGTAGAGAGACATGAGAGAGCTGGGAATCAGAGCAAAGCAAGCTCGGGGGAATGTGATTAATGCATGTGGAGATCTGGAGAAGGGCTGTAGAGATGGAGCTAGACTCACTTCAGTGGTGTTCAGTAACAGAACCAGAGACAGTGGGCACAAGCTGAAGCACAGGAGGCTCTCACTGAACATCGGTAAACACTTTCACTGTGAGGGTGACTGAGAGCTGGCATAGGTGGCCCAGGGAGACTGTGGAGTCTCCTGCCTCGGCAATAATTGAAAGCTACCTGGACGTGGCTCTGAGGAGCTAGATCTATATGGCTTGAACCAGATGACTTCCAAGGGCAGTCATTCTGTGACAACGATTATGCATCCCTTAAGGTGTAAAGCAGCTTTGATTTGTGTAAGTGTTGTAATATCACAGCTATGTAAAACCAGTACGAAGAGACTTCACTGATTTACATTGTTAAAGGAATCTTAAGTGCTTGCTTTGTGCTTGTGAGAATATGGACCCTGTAGCAAGAAGTGCTGCCAGCAGAGATACTATTCAGATTCTGGTTCTGCCAGGTTTATGAAATTGCCAGCTGAAGAAATACAAAGATTAAGTCTAAAACTGGGCAAACTTGCTGTTTTGACACTTGAATTATTTTATCACACAAGTCCATTTAACACTGAGGTTATTCATTAGTGTAGGCTTCACCTGCCTTCTCCATTTCCTGCATGATGGAGATAATGGGATTGATTCTAAAGTTATTTAAGTGTTGTTATAAGTCAGAGGTGTGTCAAGTGGAGTTAATGATGTTACATTCATGCAGGTGAAGTGAGAATCAGTAAATTGAGTATAGGAAAAATGCAGTAGGTTAGGAAAGCAAAGCCTGAAAAGCAGGATAGAACTTGGTAGTGAGAAAGTAAAATTAACTCAAATGTATCATATGGGACAAAATCTCACATGAGCTAGCACCTCTGGTTTGTCTTATTCCTAATAATCTTTGTCATCTCCCATCTGGCCGAACTCTGTTGTGCACTGGGTACCACACCAGACTGATTTAAAGTGTAGTATATGCAGAAATGTAATTTAAAATACTGTTTAAAAAAAAATCATAAGGGAAATTATAATAAAGTGGGCTTTCAAAGCTATTCATCTCATTTCTTTGGTTATTGCTTTTGCCAGTGGCTGGTTTTGTTTTCCACCATTTCCAGTGCTTTTTACAACTAGGCATATAAACAATGAGAACATTGCTGGTAAAAAGGGGGAAGAGGTGGGGGAAAATCTAAGTGTTTTGTCTGCACAGCATGTCAATATTTGCGCTAAAAGATACCCAGAATTGAGTCTGGCCAAGGATCAGAATTCAGAACCTCATTTCCAGTCTGTGATGCAGTATCCTACCAGTTCTCCATGTTAGCTGGTTTTCTTATGTGCCTCTCCAAGGCATGATTACTCTCCTTCATTATTTTTCCCTTCTGTTAGCTTTTTGCTTTGCTTTTTATACACCTGCTAAGTAACTTCTCACTCTCACAATTAACATTTAATTATCTGACTTCTGAAAAGGATAATAAGATGCACTAACAGTGAGCAGAGTATTTGAACTTGTTGTGCCAGTTGCATGCATAAAAATAACTTTTCTGACAGTCTTATTGCTGGGGAAACTGGAAGCAATTTATTCCCATTTCAAGACACTATGGCATTTATAATGTTTTAGTTACAGTAAATCTTGTTTCATTCTGAATTGCCTGAAAAGCAATAGCTGTCTTTCAGGTATTTATAGGTACCTATTAAATAAATAGTGGGCAAGTCTCTTGCTTTCTTAGAGAATTTCAGCTTAGCACATGAAGGACTTAATTCCTTGTGTAGTTGGAGAGTGGTGGTAAGGTTTTCACTTAGTGAAAAAGAAAGTATAGCTGTTACGTAATGAACTTAATTCATTAAAACAGACTTTTTTTCTCAGCTGAGAATTTTAGACTGTTTTCCCAATGTGACTAAGTTAAGGGCTGGTGGTAAATAATGGATGCAGAGAAGTCTGGATTCCTTAAAGAACCCCAGTGCATCATTTGGGACCGGTTGGTTGGAGGTTTGGGATTTTTTTGAGTGTCTGTGCATACTTGGTTTTGGAAGCTCCCTTTTATTTCACATGCTGCAAAGTCTTGGATTCTCAGAGAAAATCTGGCTACAAGTTTGAGCACATGGAGGCTTCTGTGCTGCTGTAAGTGTGGCTCTCTTAGAATACTGAACAAGGACAATGAAGTGACAGGTTCACTGACAGCCCACTGAGACTATGGGCTGCCTGATTTTCAGACAAAATCCAAGAGTACATGAACCTGTGTTTAATTCCTGAGTAGGAAATCTAAACCTCAGGATTAGATCATAGTCCTGGATCTGGTAGGAGATTGCTGAGATGGGTCTATACTGGTAACCTTGATCTTTTGGGTGGCATATACTGACTGCTTTAGCACTTTGTAGGGTTTTGGTGTAGTGACAGTCCTGTATTTTACAGCTATAATGGATAGTGCTAATGGAGTCACAGATACAAATTGGTTTGCTTCTCTAGCACACCTTTAACAAGTATTGCAAAAATGGTTAAGAGCTGTTTGGGATCGAATTTTCTGAAATTGTGAATTTTTTAATTATTTTTTTTTTTTTTATATAAGATATTCAGTCATCTCTTGGTAGGCTGAGCTCATCAGCTCTTACCAGTTAACCTGAAATACTTTGCTAGGTTTTGTCCATGGAAAGCTTCAGAGATTAGACACACTTCAATGCCATTTGCTTGATTGTGGCTCTGGGTTAGACATGAAGTTAAAGCTGTATCCATGACTCTAGTTTTCAAAGGAAGCAATAGGGTGAGGCTTAGCGCTATGGCCAGTTCCTGCCAACAATGCTGACATTCCTGGCAGCCTTCCTTCTACATTAGTCTATCATTTCTATGTTGGCTGTTGTACTATTACATTTATACTTCAGCATCATCTCTTCTTTAAAATATCTTTTGATATCATTGCATTATAATTATTTAAAGATTATCTAAATTACTTGCTTGAAGAACACAAAGTGTAAGGTAGATACATCTATTAGTTTTATATTCACTTTCTAATTACTTCATTTCCCCAGGCCTGTAAAATTTCCCATGGAAAAAAAAAAAAAACCAGAGTTTCAGGGAAATTATTTTTCACATTCGGTAATCCAGTGTGGGTGAGACAGTTTCTCTTTTAAAGCTTTTCCTTAAAATTAAGCCAGTCATAATTATGGAAACATACTAAATTACCTTGGCAATTTGTGAATAACTGTTCTGAGTAGAAACTTATAACAAAATAGGGAGAAAAGAAAGAGATGGTTACTTATGAGAAGACATCAGTCAATAGAAAACCATCAGTCTTTTAATCTGATATTCTAACCAGTTTTGGTAACCTTCCACTAATTTGCAAGATACGCTTTTTCTTCAGAAGGTTTAAAAATCCAGCTATGAGTGGGAAATGGCTGCGAAGTGTCAAGATAATTTAATTTCTTCCTTAAAACCCAAAGTGCTATCCATATCAACTTTTCTCATATTTAGCAGATCTCAAAGCCTGCTTGCATAACTTATATAAAAAAAAGTGATACAAGTGAGTTGTTTTTCTTTTTAACTATTCATTATTTATGAAGTGCAGAGAAAAACAGTTACAAATTATTGTTTCAGGGGATTTCCTGTAGCTGTGCCATTTTGTTCAAAGGATTCACTCATATTGGTTTGATTCCAATATGAAAAGTGAAGGCTTCTCTTGTCCTGACCTACTTTTTTTTTTTTTTTTAAGTTGCCATCTGTTTATTTACATTACAAATATATTGGTTGGAAAAAAAAATCTATTTGTTTAACATAAGCTTACAATCTATGCCAAACATTTATTATCATGGCAGTATTATTTCACCTTTATTGGTGCTTGAATGCACATAGACTGTGTTGCAGCAGATAATTCTGTACTCTAAATGTACTGTGCTTGATGCATCCTCTAGCAAATCAGTTATCAGACATGAGTAGATCTTCATGTTTGATAGCCAAAGTGACTTGAGAGTCTTTTCATTCCATTCATGACTGTCATATGGGAACAAGTGGTAGACAGGAAAAGACTTGCCGCTTCTCTGCCCCAACAAGTGTGTTTGCAAATGTACATCAGAATATTTTCAAATAACTTCTTTTATATTCTGTGCTTTCCCTACATTAAGAACATAATCCTTCTGCCTACAGAAGAGGTGGGTGTAGGAGACTCTGCTTTGCTAGCTTTCCAAATGCTGAAGAAGTGTTACTCTGGCTCTGGGATGTCTGTAGAAGACACTTGTACTGAGTACCAAAATAGCTACTGTCCAGTCTGGAGCACAACTTTTGACTGATTTGATCAGTTTAAATTTTATACCCTGTATCTGGTTTCAGATTTCAAGTATTATTTATATAGTAAATGTCCTTTCTGCCATTCATAGTATAAAACTGCATCACAACTTGGGATTACCGTGAATAGAACTTCTGCTACATGCTTCAACTTAAAAGTAATTCCAGCTCCAGTTTGTGTCCGTTTTATAAGTAGCCAAAAACACCTTTTTGTTCCAGCTGCAGTATGTTCCATAGTCAAAGATTCCAAGATTGCAAGAATAATGTAGGAATTGAGTTTGCCAGGGAGGCAGTAGCTCAGTTATATCAAAACTTATTAGCTGGCACATGGTGGTTGTATTATATTTGAATGTAGTTTCTGAGAGACTGCTGGGTGGCACCTGTAAGTGACAACATCCAGGCTGAGCTGTAATGCCTGCTCAGCTCACGTTTTTATCCCATTCTGCTCAGCTAATATGCGTTCCACAGATTCAGTGGAGATGAATGTTTCTTTTAGGAGACAGCCTAATTAGTAGGGAACCTAGGTGTTTATCCAAAGGATGAAGCTAGCAGCCCTAATAGTCAACTGAAAGTGAACATACCACAAATACAAAATGCCTTGAAAGGAAATATCCAATTTGGTGGTGGCAACTGTCGGAAAGAAATATGTATGTGTAATTGGAAAAATTCTGTCCTGACTTAAACAGACTGGTATATAAAACTAGCAGGGGGTAAGAAAGATTAACTCTTTCATCAAAATTGTGACAGTGTTGCAAGAATCTTTTTTCATTTTGTGACGCCTTGTAGCTATACCAGAAATCTTAACAGCCAACCTTTTTTCAATGACATTTCAATATGCTTTACGCTACATTACCAGCAGACCTTTGCAATATGCTTTATACCCTGGGGCAGGGCAAAATTTCTCTTTTCTGTCCCAAAAGGGATCCTTGCCTTTTTTATTTTCTCTATGAATAAAACAGTCAGAAGAGTTAGGATAATCTCCAGAAGGTTAATGCAGTTTGTCATGCACACTTGTGAAACCAGGCTTCTGACAGCTGCTGTGAGTAACTTGCTTGTTTCTGATGGAAACAGCAATGATTCCCACTTTGTGTAGTTCCCCAAACTCTGAATTGTCTAGTGTTTGGAGATACAATCTGTATGTGAGACTGAAAACGATCCTATTTACTTGACAAATAATTAGTCTGTTCTGATAGTGTATGTGTGTCCTCAGTGTTGCAGTAAATGACAAGCTGATTGGTTTTCTTGTTCTGTTTCACTTGGTTTTGGCTGTCAGAAATATGATCATACACTTACATAATGAGACCCTGAGTCAGCTGGATCTTTTAAGTGGGTTTAAATACTCCTTCTCCTTACAGAGCACTCCCCAAAGGCTTTTTACATATTTAAAATGACAGGTTCTATGAGAACTAAAACTAGAAAATTTAAGGTATTGAGCAGAAGACGCAGAGCAAATAAGTAATAAAGAGATTTCTCTACAACTGTTCTGCCTACTGTGTGCTTAGAGACTACTCTTTGATTACAGACTTGTTTCAGTGGCTTCTGAAGTTGTAGCAAACTCCGTCAGGTCTTTAATCCCTGTTAAGTTTACCACAGATAGTCCTTGTGGCTTTTCCATACTCAGCAATGTGTTTTTTCTAACTTCTTTGTTACTGACATTTGAGTATCCAGTTTCCTGCTCTCATCTTTTGCCTCTCCATTCTGAACTTGGGAGCTGTTTCGCTGTTGAGCTTATTGGTAGCACCCAGAGGAAGGACCCCTCATTTCTTTTCTGGATGGGAATTCTACCTAGTCCCATGATTCTCTTGCAAGTTACGTAACTTGCAAACCACAACATACATTCTATCACAAGATTTTTTCTTTCTATACTTTTCAAATCAAGACCCACCCTGGGAAGCATGCCATATTTTCCGTACTAAAGTGAACACCATTCCAGTAGCAGTGGAGGTCTGTTTTCAGGAATGAACATGTGCCCTAAGGATTACAGTTGAGAACGTGTTAGACAGTCATCTTTTCAGGGATCCCCCTGAAAAATGGCCTAGCTATTTTTAGTTTATACTTTGCATACTGCTTTGTATTGAAGCTTTGGTTGGTTATTACTGTCATATGAAAGTGGAAGAACTGAAGCGAACTCTTTAGGATAAAACGTGATTTTTACCAATATAGCCTTTATCATAGGTAAGAAGCCTCAGGTTGTAGGAAAACAATACACTTCAGTGATGTTCTTTTGCAGCAAGTCCAAAGCAGGGCCACAAAAAGATGATGCAAGGGTTGAAGCACCTCTATTATGTGGCTAGGCTGAGGAAGCTGGGGTTGTTCAGCCTACAGAAGACAAGACTCCAGGGGGACCTTGTAGTGAGAAGACACCTGAAGGAAACCTATAGGAAACTTGAAGAGGGACTTTTCATAACGGTGTCAAGCAATAGGACAAGAGGGAGTTGTTTGATGCCGAGGGAGAGTAGATTTAGACTGGATCTTAGGAAGGAATTCTTTAGTATGAGGGTGGTGAGACTCTGGAACAAGCTGCCCAGGAAGGTTGTGGATGCCTTCTCCATGGGAGTGTCCAAGGCCAGACAGGATGAGGCCTTGAACAACCAAGTCTATCTGAGAGGCGTCTTTGCCCATGGCAGAGGTCTCTTCTAGGTTAAGTGCTTTTAAGATTCCTTTTCTCAGACTGTGTAGTGATGCTGTGCCCTATTTCCCTTTTAAGATGTTCTTCACTACTGGATTAAATGTGTCACGATGCCTAATTTGTCTGTCCAGTTTTGAAGTCTGTTGCTCTTGTATGGTGAGAATTATGTAAGATACTTGTGTCCTTTTAGTATCTTAAAGACATCGACAAGAAAGCCGGTGAGGGACTTCTTAAGAAGTCAGATAGTGATTGGGCTAGGGAGAATGTAGCAAAACTACAAGTGAGTAGATATAATTGGATGTTAGGAAGAAGCTTTTCACCATGAGGTTGCTGAGACACTGGAACAGGTTGCCCAGGGAGGTAGTGGAAGCCTGACCCCTGGAAGTTTTTAAGACCAGGCTGGATGGGGCTCTAAGCAACCTGATCTAGTGTGAGGTGTCTGTACTAATGGCAGGGGGTTTGGAGCTGGATGATCCTCGAGGTCCTTTCCAGCCCTGACAACTCTGTGATTCAAAGTGTTAGGTGATATTATGAAGCTGCTGTTGTAACTCAGAGTTGCACAGAATTGATGAAATTTTTTAATTACTGCCACGGATACTTCATTTTTATTTAACATTCTGGCAAGTTATTCTTCATGCACTTTTATTTATGTAGACATGAAATAAGATGGATTAAAACCTATTGGGTGAGAAAGGGCAGTTTGTCTGGGGCTAGAGAACAGGCACTATGTAATGTATTAAATATCAGCCTGTCATATACTTCTTCATAAACAGTTTGAATAATGTATGAAGACCTGAGAACTGGCATAAGCCATTAACTTGTTGCAATGCACAGAACTTCAATTTTAAACAACATCACGAATCACCAAGTGTTAGTGTGGTACTTGCTGCATGCTTCCCACTCGTGGGGAGAAATCAATGGGAAGAATATATCTGTGCTGTCTCCACTGCAGAGAAAGCAGAGTTACTTTGGGCTTGCTGTATGGTACTGAGCAGCACAAAGGAGGAGAACACTCCCCTTTAACCTTGTTGCCCAGAGGGGCTGTGTGCTGCCAGTAGATCTGTACAAAATTAGGTCTCTGTAACAGTTAAGAGGCAATTTTTATTTTGTGCTTGTGGAGGTACATGGCACATAGCTGTGTATGACATGCATAGCCATTTTCGTCTCTCTTCTTACTGACCACAGAATTACCACCTCATGAGTAGTTCAGGATAGAGACCCTTAACATCAAAATTCTTTTTTTTTTTTTCTGTCAAACAAAAGAATTTGTTTTGTTCACATAGTTAAGCTTCTGTTGAATTCTGAATTATGTAGACTCATAGATGGAGAGATTCCTATCTTGATATGAATAAAACTGACTGAATCTCCCCATCATATTGATTCCCTACAAGGTGGGATTTTCTTTCAACAGTGAGAAATACCTTGCATGCAGCATTTCCCTCATCATTTTTATCATCTGCTCAGCTTTTAGCTGTTGTTAAGAAAACATATTCCTTATTCTGCTTAAAGACCATTTAAAAGATCATTTTGAACTCTTAAACAGTTTCCAATCTTTTCTGATTTATTCAGTTTGTCATTTTTGCCTTTCCTTGCTGTTGTAGAGAAAAAAAATTCCAAATTCAGTGGGAGAAGTAATTTACTGTATGTTTACAAGCATGTCAGAGTTATGAGGCTGTTTTCCCAAATCTTCAATGAAATTCCACTGGTGCTACTGTGTAGAACTTCTTAGTATATTGCAAGAGGAGATAGTAAATTACTTGCTCTTGTCTTGTGAAAACCTTAAGTGTGGTAAGAGTAGTGATGTGATGAATGGTTTGTTGGGATGTTACTGTAGATAGGCAGAGGAGTCCTTTCAACTACAGATGGTAACTATTTTGCACTAGTTCTGTGACCATAAAAGCTGTGCCCTTTCATCACTGATGGAACAAACATGTTATGTACACCTGGATCATTTGCTGATGTTATTTGCAGGATCTTCTGCTTCTCCAATTCGGGTAGACTTTAGCCACTGCGTTATGGGCTTAGAATTAATGCCATGGGACTGTGCCCTGAAGAATTGGATTTTAAAACGTTGTCATCTCATACTTACATCATAATAGGAAATATAACTGGCAACATCAGATATCCACTTCAGATCTGCCTTCAGACTGAACCAAATGGGAACATGAATATGAAGCTCCACATTTTTGATTTTCAAAATTTTCAGTGACTCAAAAAAAAAAAACAAACTTCTTCTTTTAGAAAGCAAACAAACAACTAGTTTTGTTTCTGGTTTTGTCACTATCCAGGACAATTTTAGTTAGCAATGAGCTAAATTTATTTGAGTTTACTCTGTTTTGGCTGTGACTGAAATTGGTAAGTTACCTCCCTGTCTATCTCAGTCCGTGAGCTTTTCCATTTTATTTTCCTTTCTTGTCTTGTGAAGGAGAGTGAGTGAGTGGGTGGGAGTTGGATTGCTGGCCAAAGCTAACCCATCATAGCATGCTGTCAAAACATTTGAATTCAGCAATAGCACAAGGTACAGGAGACAGGGATCAGGCTCCATTACTTTTGTATATAAATGTATATATCCAGGTATGTCCTTTTCTATTTGCAGAAAAGGAGCTTTGCTAGCCATTGTTGCAAAGCACCTTTCATTCCTTCCCTGCTCTCTTGAGAACTCTCCTTATGGTGGTAGATGTACTGGTAAAAAAAGCGGTGAGTCCTTCAAGGTGGACATGTATGTATGTATGTGCACATGCTTTGTTTTAGTTTAGTCTAATATAGATAAACAAGATGTTTGCCTTCACTTTCCTTGTAATCTCGGTGGAGGGCCTTTGTTTTGTCCCAGAAGTACCTTTTTTTACTCAACTAACAGATGTAGGCAGCACCACTGCAGGCAGCAGCACATCCCTCGCCTTGGGGGCCTGACAGAGACATTTGCTTTTTTCAGGTGGTTCAGACTCGAAGTGGAGGATGGATGATCAATGTTTCAGCCATGTTTTTATCATTAAAGTCATTTACATTTAAGAAGACAATCTCTCCCTCAGCTGTTAATAATTTATCACAAGGAGGCAGTGTACTGGAGTATTGATTACATATCTGCTAGCTTTTGTGTAGCAAGCATCCCTCTGGATTCAGCTGAGAAATCTCAATATGAACTTTTCACAGAAAGTTTGGTAGTTATTCTTCTCTCCTTCTGCTCTTCACCCAGTTTATTTTTTTACAGTGTCAACTCACAAAGAATCCACACAACTGAGTAGCATGTGTCATTCTTCTCAGCTAATTTGGCTGAACAGATTGTTACCTGCATGGTATATACAGTAGAGATTTTCTCAGTCTGAAGCTTTCATTCACAATTTGAAAAAATAAAAGCTCTCAAACAGCAGTTGTCTGTTGGCAGGAGTCAAGATATACAAAATAGAAGCAGTCAAAGAAATCTTTGTGGAAAGGCATGAGCATAGTTGTAAGATATAACTATCAAGATTTATAGTAATTTACTGGTTTGTTATGAGTTCTGCTTCCTAAATGCAGTACTTAATCAAAAGTCTTCTGAAGCAAGGCAGTAAAACTTAGATTTGTTGTGATTAAAGTTTACATAATTTAAAGTTTGTGGTGTTTATAATTTCAATCTATGGGAAGACAACTATGCCTTGTCTTCCGATTTTAGAAAATCATAGAATCATAAAATGGTTTAGGTTGGAAGAGGCCTCAAAAATCATCCAGTTCTAACTGCCTGCCATAGGCAGGGACACCTTCTACTAGAATAGGTTACTCCAGGCCTCATCTGACCTGGTGTTGAACACCTCCAGGGAGGGAGCAGCTACAGCCTCCCTGGGCAACCCATTACAGCGTCTCACCACCCTCACTGTAAAGAACTTCCTCCAAAAATCCAGTTTAAATTTCCCCATTAAAATCCTATTAGAATTTTTTTTTTTTTTTTAATTACAATTCTCACTATTTCATTATTATCTGGCACAAGTAATGCATATCTTTAAAGTTGATTTACAGGATAGGGATGATTTTTTTTCCTTTGTTTTTGTAGTTCTGCAAGTAGAATCTGCTGCAGGTAATATTTGTTAATATTTTGTGAATTGTCTTGGTCCCAGGCCCCATTTCAAGACTCTCTTTTGGTTGCTTGTAGCAACAGAAAATAACTTATATGATTCTCTCGCTTCTTTTGAAAGAAAAGTTGTCGTCTGAAGTTGTCTACAATAGTGTGCTAACTGTAAAATCAGAATTACTCTGCTTTTATATTGTCCTAAATAAGTTGCAGATTAGGACCCTTAAAGATATGATTTTTATTTTTGTTGTTCGAATCATGTCAATTAAATTACCTTCTAATGTTTTGAAAATTCTGCGGTGCACCACTTAGTTAAGGGCAGGTTTTGTCAGTGTGAATTCCTACAGCTGCTGAAGCATAAAGGGGTAGCAGTAATGTTACATCACAGCTCCCAGGGAAGGATATCAAAGCATTTTTCAAATGTTAATGAACAAGATCAAGCTAAAACAAATGGTGAAATTAAGCAATGTTGGAACCAATTTCCAATTGCTAGAAAGCACTGGAAAAAGGAGAAGGAATAGTAATAGGTATTTTCTATACAGCTTCAGCAACAGCAGCTGCTCTAGTTTGCGAATTAACTTTATATTCAAAATTTTGTCATGTACATTAGGTGTTATAATGCATGAAATGAATACATAGTCACAAACCAGTAGCTGCAGTTCCAAGTAATGATCGACAACACTGCCTCTAGCTAGCTAACACTTTTCCCTGTGAAATATTTTCTGCATGACCACATCACATGGCAGCAGGCAGCAACGGAATTTATGAACTAGCTGGAGCTATCACTGCTAGTGAGGAAGCCATAGAGAAAGATGTATGCTTAAAAAAAAAAAAGGAGGAGGGAGGAGGGGAGTCTGGGGAAGGCTAAAGAAGAATAGCCAACCAGAAAAAAGTTGTCAATATGTCATACAGACATTTTAAACTAGCAGCTTAATGGCAGTGCAAATTCATGTCTGTGTCCTATTTTTAAAATGTTTAGCTTTTCCTAAATATAGCTTCCAGCTGAGTGTGTTCCTCTTAGCTATAAATAACTCAAAAAGACTGACACAGAATGAAAACTTCAGCTTCATGTTGGGTTAGAAACATGATTTGTTTGCATGACTGAGAGTTGGGAATGTTCAGATTCTTACAGGTCAAGTTTTTTGGTCAAACTGAGTTGGTGAAGTGTGATTCTCTTACAAAACTTTTCTCTCAAGCTGTAGAGGCTTGAAATGAGTCTTATTCTTCCTCCTCTGTGTATCTAGTATTCCTCTCCCTATGCTGCCCAGTACTTATATGCCATATGTACAAATGAGGTACCTTATATATATAAATTGAAAACCAGTAAGAAAAGTGTATTCACTTTTTTGCAGGCCTCAGTACATGTTGTTTGACAGGTCTCAAAAGTAGAACAGTTAGACAAAGGTGTTTTTTATTTTTTTCAGATCTATAAACCCCAAATAAACTGAAGTTCTTTAAATCTCTTTTTGGACATTGTTAGACTTAATAAACATAGTGAAGAATTCACTGAAATTAAGCCTCCACTCAGAATATCTTAGGTGAGGTTTTTACCCATTAGTGTGTGGCTTGAATGCTTCCGGCCTCAAAGACCCTGGAATTGTTTTTGTTTTTCTTTTAGTAGAAAACTGGAGAGTTCAAGTGTGAGGCTGAGTGAATACTCAGAGCTGCTGAGGTGATTAAGTCATTCATCTAGAGACAGTAGGTTCATATTCAGATCCACCTTTTCTCTGGTTGCTGTTGCTTGGCATTTTGTTCATTTGCGCTCTGCTTGAAAATATGTAATTGAATATAGAAAGTAACTTTCATAAAGAGGAATATTATTTCCAAATAATAGTCCTTTTGCACATGGCAGAGTTTCCCATGCTTATCCCTTCCCCATTTTTTTGTAGAGATTAGGAAAAGCAGCAGAGATCAGTGAAAACATGGATTTGAATAACAAAATAGAAGTTTCTGGAAGTTACTCAGAGTAGATTTAGAAGATTAAAAATAAAGGTTGATTTCTGTTTTGGCCCTTTATATATAAAGATACATGCTTTAGCTTTGGCTGAGTCAGCCAAATCTTAGAAAAGGCATTTTGAGTGGGTCACATTGTTGCTAGGTTATAGGAATCTGTGCTAACTTGGTCTTGTCTCCTTTTAATATGCTTGATCCAAACAGAGATAATTAAAAATAAATCTTAAATTACCTGCTACCATTTAACATCACATCTATACTTGTCATACAAATACAATGCCTGTCTCATCTTTATTCAAATAGCAATCTATCAAAACTGTCTTTGACAGGATTTTGACTACTTCTTACGGTAATAACTAATAGTTTTTTTTTTACTATTTCCCAGGAGAGAAAGAGTATCTATGTGTGCAGCAGGGGCAAGGGTAGAAATACTGCAAACGGTGTCTATTTTTACCCTTAAAAATGACTTGGGAGCATAAAGTGTCAGGTTTCATACAAGGTGGCAATCTGGGAAGGCCATTCTGGCTTGCTTTTATTCTGTTTATGTTTAGCTGAAGGAAAGGGTAGGGACACTTTTTTTTAATAAAAATGAATTTTTAATTAGCGTATGTAATAAATCTTTTAAGAACACATGAAATTATTGATATACATTGTGCTCAAATGGCTTTTAATAATTTTCTGCAGAAGTGATAATGGGTTGGGAAAAAAAGGGTTGGAAAGACTGATTGCAGAACTAACAATAAATCAATCAAATGGTTCTGGTAATATGTCTCCTGTCCTCAGTATGTGATGCTTAGTTTATGACATCGTAAAATCTCAAAAGCTGATTTATTCTTCCAGTAATCAGTGTTCTGATCCATTAGTTTCTATAATGTAGAGAGATGTCACTGTTTTGATTTTTTTCAAAATGATTTGTGTTGTAAAATCACTCATCTGTCAATCAAGACCAAACCAAGGATTCTTAAACTTCCTATGTTGATTCTAGGATTATCGCTGCATAATAATAATATTTATCAGGGAAAACTTCCGTTACTCTTTCTAGTTTAGGATTTTTTTTGTCTAATATGTAACATAAACAGTTACTGGATTGGGGTTTTTTTCAGCTATGATAATGGGTCTGCTTTTCATTCTGTTGCTATTTTAACTGAACATAAGAGAGCCAGATATACGCCACCACAAACAGATTGAGTTCTGAGGCAGAAGATATGTTGTATAAAGTGCAGTTTCTTAGGTATTTATAGTGGTTATAAGCATAAGAGAATGAAATGCTTATAAAAGATTGTCTGATCCTTGAGGTCCTTTCCACCTCAGAAAATTCTGTGATTCTATGAGTGTTAATACAAATCACTGTGAAGCCAAAAGAAGTTCTGTCATTGAACGGGGTAAATTTTTTTTTCATTTGTAATTTCTGAAATTATTGCTAAATCAGTGAATGTAGAGGCGCGTGTATATTCACAAACCAAAAACATGAAATAAGTCCCAATCAGAACATTTATGTGTACTTTTAGGTGCTACCTAAACAGCTCTGGGAAAAAGAGTAAAAATGTGTGGTTTGTACCGTCTTTTTAATCAGACCAAAAATTACAATTCTGTTTTTATTCACCTTTTGTGGGGTAGTAGATTCTGACATTGAGAGCTTCTCCTAAGGGGGCGCCTAGTCTGGGATCTTGGGTGTCCTGTGCAATATTAATGGCTCTTGTCACATATGAGTGTCCATTGGCCTCTGAAAACTGTGAAGGAGGTAATGCTTGAGGAAAAGTCTGTGCTGTGAAGGCTCATGGGGAAGTAAGGAGATAGTTCTGAGGTGGTGGTATGCACTCAATGCTTGTTTTTGGTGAGTTACATTCTATGCTTGATGTCGGTGACTAAAACTGATTCATAACCATATGAAATGACTGTGGGAAGGTTTGAGGCTGCAAACATTGTAGTTGTGTGCTCAAAGATGATAAAACTGGCATGGGATAAAGACATTCTAGAAATGTAGGTGAAAACAGATGTGCGGTTTGGTTTGGTTTGGGTTTTTTGTTTGGTTGGGTTTTTTTTAATTCATCCAAAACCAAGGGATAAAGACAACTTAAATCTTTAAAATTATATTAATGACAATTGATAATTACCTAGTATTAACACTTGTCTCCATTCTTTTTCTCCTGCGTTCTGATAGGCTTTTGTCACCATTTCACTCTACTGCAAACACTTTCAGGTCGATAAACACAATTCACAAGAAGCCTGGTAGCTGTAAAATTGGTTGGCTCTTGGGGATACGAGATGGTTGTAGATATTTCTGTGGTCTTGTCACTACCTCTTACTTTCCAGAGCCCAGACGTGAGGGGAGGGCTGTGGGGAACATATCCAGGCTGTGTTCAGAAGCAGTCCCAAATTGGTGAAAGGTAAATTAGCTGGTATGTGCCACCCTGCTTAGGATCAGGAGATACATAGCTGCCTGTTTCTGTTTTAAACCTAGCTCCAGTGCTGTAGTGGTACCTGAGGGTTAGGGGCTTTTTGTTTGTTTGTGAGTGTTTTGGGTTGTTTTGGGTTTGGGGTTTTTTTTGGGGGGGTGAGGTGTGGTGGTTGCAGTGGTTTGTTTTGATTTTTTTTTTCTTATTTCTGGGTACATTGTATAGAATTTTACATAACTAAATCTGTATATTTATATGTATATGATAATATTTTTGCTTCTGATTGTTCTCGGATATCTTAATAAATAGGGACAGACTGGTCTTGAGGCCTAGAGCATACACTGATAGAAAGGAGACTTCTCTTTATCAAACAGTCTTAGTAATGAAAAGTTGAAGTTAGAAATCCATTAAGGTTTTAAAAGGTAACTGTTGATTCTCTTAGGCAATAAGACAGAAGGGCCCCGAGGATGCTCAGAGGGCTGCAGCACCTCTGCTGTGAGGACAGATTGAAAGAGTTGGGGCTGTCCAGTCTGGAGAAGAAGAGGCTCCCAGGGGACCTTCTTGTGGCCTTCCAGAATCTGAAGGGGGCCTACAAGAAAGCTGGGGAGGAACTTTTTAGGGTGTCAGGGAGTAACAGAACTAGAGGGAATGGAGCAAAGCTGGATGTGGGCAGATTCAGATTGGATGTGAGGAAAAAGTTCTGCAGCATGAGAGTGGTGAGAGCCTGGAATGGGTTGCCCAAGGACGTGGTTGGGGCCAGATCCCTGGAGGTGTTTGCAGCCAGGCTGGCAGAGGCTGTGGGCAGCCTGTTCTAGGGTAGGGTGTCCCTGCCCATGGCAGGGGGGTTGGAACTAGATGATCCTTGTGGTCCCTTCCAACTCTGACTGATTTCTATGATTCTAAAAGTAGAAACAAAGATGTGAGTATTTGGGTTCATACAAGTGAAATATGATTGTGATTTCTTACTGCTGCATTCACATTTGCAAAAAGCCTTTTTTTAAATAATAATTTGCCTTTAATGTTGTCAATGGTTTGGGTAGGGGGGTATTCTTTTGGCAGCATTTAAAAAAAAAAAAAGGGGGTAGGGAAGGGAAAGTTAACTTAATATGGAAAAAATCCTACAAAAGTAGTGCCACAGCAATTTTTCCAGTAAGCTTGGCACTCTTTGCTGAGTTTTGCACTATACAGCCATTAGCAGGCTGGTCAATGCATTGCTTTATGAGGCAATTATTTCAGCATACTCTATTCAAAATACACATTAGAACTTAACCTTCTGAATCCTGAAGTAGCATTTTTATCACCCAACATTAGAAAAGAGTTGGAGTCAGCAATTTCCTCTTTCTTTTTATGATCTGGTATCATTAATAAAGCATTGGGCTGGTAGCTTCTTCCAATTCTCCAGGATAATTTGTGACACAAAAGGTGCTGCTGTTGATACAGTTGTCTGTTGACTTATTCAGTAGCAGGGGAAACATAGACATTGTGTAAAAATAAAAATGAGTAAAGGGGAGATAAGAGCTCTTAAAACTTGCGGGACTGATACACAGCATATTTGGCCTGCTGCTATTGGATATGCACAAGTGGAAATGGGAAGTTAATATGGAATTTCTAATTAGGGTCACATACTAATGAACTCCCTCTTCATGTTAGTTTTATGCCGCTTCAGAAATTTTTTATCATATGCTTAAAAATTTATGGCTAGAAACATTAATGAAAATGAAGCGTGAATTGGAAATTGTGCTATTATGGAGATGAGTATGGCCATGGCTAGTCTGATTTCTAAGGAGGGATCCTTTTATTGCCATTTTTCTGAGGGATGAGGAATTATACAAGTAAAATTAATGACTAGACATATTCTTTGCCCTGCCTTGGCTGGCATTATTATATTTAAAGTTATAAAAGCTGGATTTAATAAAACTTTGAATTAATTATAAGGAGAATTTTAATCATAATTGACAATCTTCTATATGAGCAAAAGCTGTAACTCAGCAGAGGTGTGAAATTAATAAAGTGTTTGTATTTCTGTATAGCTGTCCTTGTGTGTACAATTTAAATGCGCAACTCTGTATGTAAACACAGACACATTCCTGCACAGATACAGGGACAGGGAACATTTTTATACTGACTTTGCTGTTTAAAGGCTATATCCTTTTCCTGCTGTTTGACAGCACAATTGCTCTCAAGTTTGTGGATGAATGTTTGGGTGTAAAATTTCCACAACTGGCATTTTTCCTCTCAGATATCTTTTATAAAAATCAATTGGGCTTGCTGTTTAAAATGTCAACCCCCAAACTGCTACCTGTTGTATTGTTTCTTTCAGTGTCACTAAAATTATCATGCAATCTTGTATGAAATATATTGAAAACATCTGGTAGTCTGTCTCATTGGAATTGCCTTTGGAAATAGTCTAGTAACTTTTGACAGCTTGGCTTTACAGGGATATTGATTTCACTGTGGCTTTATCATGGAAAACTGATGAATGGTCAAAAGCCGAAAGTGATGTAAAACCCAGTTTATAGTTTTTCTATGAAATGCATGTAATAAAATAAAGTAGGTTTATAAAACAGGGTGAGGTATGCCCTTGTGACAGCATTAGAGGTAAAATAGGATTTTGCAGCATTTTTGTATTGTGGATTACACAGCCTAGGGACACAAAAAAAATTATTTCCAAGCTTGATAGAGATGGACAAAGAAAGGATCACACTTATTACAAACAAAACCATATATTGCTAGTAATTATGTGATATTTGTGAGAAGATAAGCTTGCATACAGTACTGCTTTAGAGTTTCCAAGTGTTTTCTTTTGAAATAGGCTATTAATTCTGTACAGAAACCAATATGGGGAAAATATTGTTTCCTTAGTCCAAGGTGAAGTAGGGAGAAGTAACACAAATAACTGAAGGGGCATGTAACATGGGAAACAGGACTTTCAATTTGGATGGGGAAATATCTTTTCTGTAGAGTTGAAGAACTGAAAAGGAAGAATTAGAAACAACACTGGCCATTTGTTGTGGAAGTAAAGAAAATACAGAAAGCTAAATTGATTTCTATCTGGAGGAAGTAATTACTTCACTGGTCAATTAAATATCAACACAATGAGAAGGTGTTGAAGTAGAAACACTTGTGTCAGTTCTGCAAAACAGTGCATTGCTGTGTGTATAAAATCCCTTGAGGGTGGAGGTACGTGTTAATGTACAGTCCAGTCTGGCCCTCTTCTGTAGGGAGGGGTTGAGAGCGATGTGGTGCAGGATTCTTTCTGGAACACAGTAAGAACTGAAAAGAAATGGCTTAGTAAAATGGCTGGTTTAGTTATATAGAAGAAAAAGAGAAATGGAAATAGTGGAATTGTACCTCCATCTCTTCCCATAGTGAAAGTGCTACATCTGAGTAGTATTGGATGGACCCTAAAAGGAGGTCCTGCAACATATTTCACAGATCCTGTCAGTGGGGAGGGCTTCCTACTTTTTTTGGCCATTCAAACTGCTACATCCTTTTCTTTAAAAAAAAAACAAAAAAAACATGAATTCATTAATGTTGCTTGCAGGAGAGCTGCTGGCTGCACTGCTAGGTACGGGCACAGCCAGGCAGATGGCTCCTTGCTGGCATTAAGCTAGTTGTAGTTCTCCTGCAGCACATCATAACACAGTCTGAAGGCCATGCTGTATGTCCAACCAGCACAGCCCTGTGCCTGCTCAGGTAAAATGGAATGTGGCTCGCCACTGCCTCTGTGTATAGTGGTCACCCCAGCAGGATCACCATGTTGGGATTAGATTGTGCAAGTATTGGCCTTGGAACTGTCTTGCAGCACTCCAGATTTGTTCAATAAAATGAAAGCAGTTACCAGGGTGTTTCTGAAGAGCCAACTAATGCTGAATACCCCTTTAAAATGTGTAATTAATCCAGGCTATTGCCATGAAATTAAAAAGGAAACCAATTAAAAAAGAAAGGGCTGTTGTACTACTGGGAACTCAGGCTTGGGTGCCATGATCAGGAAATAAAAAATCTCTGTACAGAGCTCAGAGAAGTGTGGTGAGGGTAAGCAGCACACATCCTACCAGAAATGATGGAGAAGAAAACATAAGCCACTCATGATCTTACCTTCTGTATGCTATTCAAGTTTTCATCCTCTCATCTCTTTCAGACGAAGCAATTCTTGCCTGCTTAGTATTCCCTTTCTTAAGTGCTCTGTACCTGTCCTTTTCCTTACTGTTTTTGATCTGCATTTGCATTAAACAGGACGCTCATTAAATGAGTGACTTCTTGAAGGTTTCCAAGGGAACTCAAGTTTAGTGGAGTTCTCACTAAATCCTTCTTTCATAACAAAATCATAGAAGGTATAAACCATATACAGAGTTGAAGAATATTTTTTAAATCAGAGGAAAAGGGGAGTTGCTTCACTCCAAGGAAGCAATCAATTTTCATTTTGGGAAGCACAAGTAGAATGTTAGGATCAAAATATGGATTCTTTTTGCAAACTTCTGTTTCTTTTTGGTTTTGACTTTCAGCAATAAATGGGCACAGCCATGATGTGTTCAATCAGGATAGGTGATTGAAACGAACATATTTAGTCTCAGGGTTGTTTGAGCAGTTTCAGAAATACAGAAGATACTCCCTTGTTTTTATGAAATTGTGTTTCTAGGCTGCAGTGTAACTGAATGGGGTACAAAAAAGGCTTTTCATCTCAACACACTTTGATTTTGTGTTACAAGTAAACTGCACTTCTTGGAATTGACTGTCATGTGCAAGAAACCTGCCCTTCACTTTTCCTTCTCGGGGAGTCTTGGTGCTTTAGTAGCATCCAGCTCTATGGTTCTTGAGGTGTAAACTTGTACTTGGTTACAGAAGCAGGCAAACTACTGGGATAACTGCTTTGCCCTTTGTAGCTTTGCAAATCTGTTGTTACCTTTAGCTGACCAGGAATTCTGGCAATTGGATTAGTTATTTTTAAAAACCTCACAGTGAAAAGAGAAAGCTGAATCTGCAAAGACAAATTTGAAATATTTTTAGTATAGATTTTTTTAGAAGGTAGTTGAGAAGATAAATTTCTTACTTTTATGATTGATAATTACAATTAATGTCAAATCAATTTTATAATTTAATAAGGCAAATATATTTTATTAATAATATTTGATCCTGATTTAGTGTACTCTGCAGTGGCTGTATGACTATTAACCATGTGAGATTTAAAGAAATAAGGGATCCTACAGAAAGGCTGGAGAAGGACTTCTCTTAAGAGTATCAAGCAGTAGCACAAGAGGACATGGTTTGAAGCTGAGGGGAGAGTAGGTTTAGATTGGATCTTGGGAAGAAGTTCTTCAGTAAAGGGGTGGTGAGACTCTGGAATAGGCTGTCCAGAGAGGTTCTGGGTGCATCCTCCCTGGGAGTATTCAAGGACAGACTGAGGCCCTGGGCAACCATGTCTAGCTGAGAGGCATGCCTGCCTGTGGTGGGGAGGTTGGAGTAGATGATCGCTGAGCACCCTTCCAGCCAAAGCCATTTTGTGATTCTTTGTCTGCTAAATCTTGTAAATATTGTTTCTTTTTGCATTCAGCGGCTGGATGAATATTCTCAGTGTTTAAGTTACAGTTGTTTGAGACACTGAAGAATGGGCTAACTGTGGTGAGCATAATGAACTGTGTTGAGTTCGGCTTCGTAATTCCCAGCGTGAGAAGCATTTCTCTAGCCCATCTCTGCACAGAAGGCCCATGTAGGAGGCTATCACAGTGCAGATGCCGTACCCAGAGAAACAAAGGAAAGTTAATGCACCACAACTAACAGAACTGAGATTCAGGATTCCCACACTTAGCTGTAAGAAGAATCTCACACTAGACTGTAAATTTATGCACAGTACAAACTCCAACCCTTTTTTTAATTAATGTTGTTACAACATTGCTGGCATGAACTCGGTTTTTTTTCTTCTGCCTTTCTGTTCTGCCTTAAGAAACAGTTGCTCATAATTTCAACAAAATACTGTTGAACCTTTGTAATCTGAGACATTTATGAATGCTACATTGCAAAAGCTAAAAAAGTTCATGTGAAACATTACAGCACATCACTTGATGAGGAAACTTAATAGGATTGCTACTAGCAAGTGTCCTCTTAATGGCTTTTACAAAGGGTGGTTTATTATATGAAACTGCTGCTGTAAAATGTAAGGAATTGAAGAGAATGCATTAGACATAAAGGAGAAGCCAAAAAATGAGAAAAGTTAGAAGGGGTTTCTTCTGCACATTTTGTCAGTGGGATAAATAATTGCAGAGGTCTAAATTGTATATACGTTTGTAATATAAAAACTATTATTAAAAAAATTAGAGTGCAACTTCAAAACTGTCCTCAGTTATAAATTCAGCCATTAGTCAACTTGGCTTATGATGTAACTGATGCTAGTTGATGTTTTGCAAACTACAGTGTTCTACTGAGGCTTTACTCTGAAGTTGAGATCAGGCAGGAGTGTAGTCAATGCTGGTGAGGTCTTGGTGTGTGAGGATCAGCAGCAAATCAGTGTGGATGTGGTGATGGTCCAAACAAACTGCTTTTGCTGTTACCTGAGCAGCTGAGATGAATGGCTCAGCTCTTCACATTACCACCTTTTTCAGAGGTACAGACATTGTGGTTCTGATTCTGCAGCATGAGCCGAAAGGGTTGAAGACAAGCAGAAAGCATACCTTGAGCTGTCTTGAGAACCTTTGTCACGGGATTGGGCTAATTAAATGCGAGGTCCCGTGGGGCGAGGGGTCCTAGTGCCCTCCTCGCCGGTTCTTTTAGGTTTCGGTCGGCAGAAATAGACGAACGCGTTGCTCAAATGTCAGGTGCAACAATTTAACATTTAGAACTTGGGAAAACAGAGGGGTTACATGCAAGGTAGCTCCCGACGCGCCTACAAACTACCCACGAGGCACGAGGGGGGAGGGGTAAAGCACGCTCCTTCCCGAACCCGGAGGGGAGGGGGAAGAAGGGAAACCAACTCAGCCAAAATTAGAGAAAAGGGAAAGGAATAATAGAGGGGCACAGAGAGAGAGAGAGATCAGCCTTGCCGCTTATGAGAGCTGCCTGCTGCCTGCTGC